>LGRX02000138.1:0-28796 GCA_001247695.2 Cymbomonas tetramitiformis
AACATTATTTTAAAGATCTTCCATTAGATGACGATATTGATGTTTTAGAGCCAACAAAAGATGTTCCCGAAAAGATTGAAAATATATTAAATGAAGAAGCCACCGACTATGAAGAATATCACGAAAAATTGAAAAAATATAAGAAATTAATGTCGTTATTGAAAAGAAAAGATATTAATATATATGATATTCCATCTGAAGTATTATTAGAATTTTCAGATTCTGATTTTGAACCTCCAATCCATAAATACAATGGTAAAAAGCCTATAATTGTGGTATTTTTTGATGATGTCCAAGGCTCCGACGTTATGAAACCTTCTTCCAAATTTGTACCGGGAGGCACGGACAGCTCAGGGCTATGCCCCAAGGCGTATGCCCCAAGGGTATGCCCCGAGGCGTATGCCCCATGGGTATGCCCCGAGGCGTATGCCCCATGGGTATGCCCCGAGGCGTATGCCCCATGGGCATGCCCCGAGGCGTATGCCCCATGGGCATGCCCCGAGGCGTATGCCCCATGGGTATGCCCCGAGGCGTATGCCCCATGGGTATGCCCCGAGGCGTATGCCCCATGGGTATGCCCCGACGCGTATGCCCCATGGGTATGCCCCGAGGCGTATGCCCCATGGGTATGCCCCGAGGCGTATGCCCCATGGGTATGCCCCGAGGCGTATGCCCCATGGGTATGCCCCGAGGCGTATGCCCCATGGGTATGCCCCGAGGCGTATGCCCCATGGGTATGCCCCGAGGCGTATGCCCCATGGGTATGCCCCGAGGCGTATGCCCCATGGGTATGCCCCGAGGCGTATGCCCCATGGGTATGCCCCGAGGCGTATGCCCCGAGGCGTATGCCCCATGGGTATGCCCCGAGCGTGCATGCCCCACTCGCGAATAATGGGGAATTATCGGATATTCACATAAGTGAGCGAGTGGGGAAAATAATCGATGACAAAGCAGATTTCACGAGAAGATCTGTAATGAAATGATTCATGGTAGATTCCAGGAGAAGATCTGCAATGGCAATACAAGTATCATGATCTGCCTGATGATTGGTGGAGAAGTAACAGAATCAGGCATGGTCTGCTGGTAATTGGCCGATGACAGATGTCAATCTAGGAATCCTGCTAGTGAGTTAAAGAGCAACATGATGAAAGGGGAAGCTTGGGAAAAGTGAACCTCAGTGAGTGTTGACCAAGTGAAAGAATTGTACAAGTTTTACGTGTTAGGATTGGGCATGATGCCAAGACTGAACATATGGATATAGATGTTATAGGTCTGCGACCATACATTATATCGAAAAGTGATAGTATTGCTAGGCTTTGTAGCCAGTATATGTCATGCAATTAAACAGTGGAATATAAGGCTAGAAGCCTATGTGATACACCAAAAACAATAGAAAACATAAAAAGAAAAGAAAGAAGATAAAAGAAAAGAAAGGAAAATAAAGAGAAAAATATGTATAAGTTATCAGGAGTGTGCCTGGTACAAATTGGTATTCAGTTGTTGAATACGTTCTACGGACCTTTGGGATCTGCCTTTGAGATTTTGCGGATGGCGACTTTTGTGTTTGCGCTTTGAGCTAGCTCTGCTTGCGTTTGACGGCTCAAATTGCGCGCTTTACGTGCGCTAAAAACACGGAAAGGTTTCGCTACGGGATCTTCTTTGTGAAGGGTTTGGTTGAAGATCTTCTTTGGAGCCTTTCAGAGATGCGACTGCAAGATGACTTGGGCGACTTTTCGTTTTTGCGTTTTGGGCTAGCTCCGCTTGCGTTCGGCGGCTCAAATTGCGCGCGTTACGTGCACTAAAAACGCGGAAAAGTTTCGCTGCGAGATCTTCTTTGTGAAGGATTTAGTTGAGATCTGCGTTATCTTGCTTTTTCTCAAGGCTCTGGGCGAGATTTGACACTTGATCTTAAGAATGTTCGGTTCTGGTCCACTCCGACGGCTGTAGAGCTGGCATATTATGCGCGTGGACGTCTTTGGTGGACCCGTATGGCCGCTTTTTGCTGGATGTTGTTCAGATGATGCGGATGCTCAGATTAGTGATCTTGGATGCCGGCAGAGGCTTAAGTATGGGGGGGGAAAGTGAGCCCTTCTCAGCAACATAACTAAGCAAGGCCGCCGGAGGCTATTGTCAAAAAGTACGAATAAAAAGTATCTTTTTAGTTTGTTAACAATCTGAGCAAGTTTGGGGCCAGATCTTGTATCCTCACAGCTGCTAAAAATAGCCTATCAGCCTTAAGTATGGTGGAAGTACCTCCCAACTTCTAGGGAAGTTCCTTATACCTTCTGGCTAAGTTCTCTACAGCTTTTGGCAGTATTTTGGCTCTACTGGACTGGTATTTCTGGAATTAATTTCTGGAAGCGCCATACGACCATATTTGACACTGTCATAGTTGTCATATCGTCATAACTGTCATCCGACAGTTGACTTTTGATGCTTTCGCCCCCTTCCACCACCGCTATGGATCCTTCCGCCACCACCGTCCCTTTGACCCCTTCAGACCTTACACCAACCGCTTCCACCGCGCCGGGGCCTTCGGGCCCCTCCACCACCACAGTGGGGCATACCGTGGGGTATGCCCCGGGGCATGCGGGGCATGCGGGGCAGCCCAGCATGCCTCAGAGCCAGTCCTTGCCCGCCCTTTCCCCAACCCTTCCCTTTGTGTTTCAACAACAAGAGAGTGGTTGGGGCAGCGTGCAGCCGTATGCAGCATGGCAGGCTGAGCTTGCAGCGGGGCATACGGGGCATACGGGGCATACGGGGCATACGGGATATGTGGGGCATGCGGGGCATGCGACGCGCCAGCCCCCGCACGCGACGAGCATGCAACCGCAACTTCAATCTGCCCCGGGCTTTCCCTATGCCACCAGTATGCCGCCACAACCCTTTGGCATGCCACACCATTATGCCACAGGCTCGCCACTACCCCATGCCCCAGGCGTGTTGACACACGCCCCGTACACTCCCGCGCCGATGTCGACCACCTACGGGGATCCATGGACACTACCCGTTTACTTTCCACCGCCTCCACCTCCAGTATATGGAGCTGACCCTGCGTCGGAGGCACGCGCGAGGGAATGGTGGGCAGCGCGAGAGCGCATGGCGGCTGCAGAGCGGGCGGTGGCGACAGACATGAGAGTGGTCCCCCAACGACTGTATCCGACACCGTTGATGGAACCGATTCCTCACACCGATATTTCTCCTGACGAGGGTGTGATAACCCATCAGCCGCATCATCGTCGCCGTGCTTCGGGGCCAGATACTCTTGGGAGAACCTTGCCAATACGCACGGAGCCCCAAGACGTGGTGACCGAGGACCTCTCCCAAGCTCACGCGTCTCAACCTGGGAGCACGACATCCGGTTCTGGCTATGAGTCTGCAGCGGGCACTCAGCATAGCCGCAAGCGACGAGAGCGGCGTCTCAAGTTGGAGAGGCATCGGAGGAAGGAGTTGACGGACCAGGAAATGTTGCAGAGGGTAGTCCGCGCCGAGACCGCTCGGTTCCTCGCAGAGACCGAGGCGGGGAGCTTACGCGACCAAATGGCTCAGCTAGAGGCTGCCGCAACGGAGGGCGCGGTGGCCGAGGAACGGCGTCTAGCGAGAAGACGTCGAGCAAGCTTGGACACCCCTGTGGTGTACGGGTCTGGTGAAGGCCAGCCACAACATGCAGCGGGAGCGGCTGAGTATGCACCCGGCTCAGTCGGGCATGCCCCGGGGCATACGGGGCATACGGGGCATACGGGGCATACGGGGCGGGGCATGCAGCACAGCCGGCTGAGCATGTACCTGGCTCAGCGGGGCATGCGGGGCATGCGGGGCATGCAACACGCCAGCCCCAACATGCAACCAGTGGGTTCCAGCAGCTTGCAACCAGCGTCTCCCAGCATGCAACCAGCGGAGGCCAGCTTACCTTGGGCTGGAATGGTGGGAAGCCGCTTGCCGCCGATGAAGAATCGAAAAGCCGGAGTAGCGACTATAAGGACACGGAGGACGACCCTGGAGATGACCCTGGTGACGACCCTGATGGTGACCCGGCTGGGGGGGCGGGCCGTCGACGTCAACTACACGGCTGTTAGTGGTCACTCCCCAAGGGGATTCCTTGTGGGTGCCCCCGGGTGAATTGGCCACTACAGCGACGTTACCCGAGGTCACCTCCTCGCACCATGGTCTGTCGGCAGCCCTGAAGATCTGTGACAATCTTGGGCTGAGTCCCGCTCGATACATTCTGAGCGGGGCCGGTAGTACCTCTTTCCCCGAGATACGTCCGCTGCACACCACCGAGACCTCCACCTACGCTCTCTTAGTGGACCGCTTGGTGGCAGAGGAGTCTATTCGAGGCACGAGGCGTTCCAGAATTCCGTCTCAATGGTACCAATGCCCGAGACGACCGGTGGTGGACGCCTTCACGGAGTCGGAGGCGGAAACCTACGAGCCGGACGGGCTACAAGCCTGGGTGGAGGTCTGTGCCGCTCCGTGGTACTTGGCAGCATCGTTTGGGCCATCTTCTGAGACGCCCCAACCCCCTCTACAGCCTGCCCCTTCCACATTCCCGGCTCCTTCCCACCGACTTTCTGCCGACGCCGCGACCTTCTCACCGACGGCGTCACAGCATGCGGCAGCAACGGGACCACCTGCCGGGGTGGCACGAGCTCCGGAGGACCCCATGGCGATGTACACCCCCGACGACCGCTCCTACCAGACCGCGATCAAGAACGAGAGCTCGCTCTTGAAGGACATCCGCAAGCTGGTGGACGACCTCCCGGAGTTTCCCGGCGATCACTTCACGAAGGGCCGGGCCATGGATGACCTTGAGGAATTCTCTGTGGCGGTGAATGCACTTCTGGAGCACATGACGGTGATTGCGGCGCTCACTACTCCCAGCTTTCGGCGTGAGGCGCAAGGACACAATCAGCTCAGCATCTCCACCTTGCTGTGGATGATCAAGACTTCCAAGTTGGCCAAGGCCCAGAAGTTGTACGTCGAGGAGATGGCGCCAGGAGGCAGCGAAGGAGAGGCGTGGAAGGCGAGGTACGCAGCGGTGCCGCGGTTCATGGGCGATCTTGCCTGGTCAGTGGACATCACCACGGACGCCCTGAAACGGCTGAAGTCGGAGCTACTCTCAACGAGACAGCGATCGGAGGAGAAGACCGGTGCTTTCTACACCCGCATCACCACCCGAACCGCGACTGTCAACTTCGTGGCGGACGTAGTGCGGGGTTGCGGTAAGGTTACCAAACTGGAACTTCTCGAGCTCTTTTGGGGTGGACTACGACACAGCGTTCAAGTGGGTTCCAAGTTGGCGGATCTTGGGCTAGACACCAGTCACCCGGAGCAGTGGGAAGAGGAACAACGTCGACTTGGACGGCCCGACACCTCCGCCATCTTGAAGGTTCGTTCCGTGGCCACGGGAATTGAGACGGCTAAGGTGATGGAGGACGCGGTTCTCCACGACACCATCGCCCGCAAGGTGGCGTTGGAGATGGGACACCGACAACGGCAAGCTCCACCACGTAGCGCCCCGGCTAGTCGGCCTAGGTGGCCTCCGAGGAGGCCTGCGTTGGCGGCCCTCACGTGGGAGCCGGGGACTGCCGGGAATGACTCGGCAACAGCGGCTCCTGTGGATGTAAGCACAGCGGCGACCCAAGGATCCCGGCCGGCACCTGCGGTGAGGGAACGGCCCTGTTTTGCATGTGGCAGTCTCGAGCACTTGGTGGCCAATTGCACGGACGAGAAGAAGCTGGCCATGTGGAAGGCCAACGCCCCGGCGCGGTTGGCGCGAAGGCCAGGGCAAGTGGCGGCTTGCGTAGAAGTCATTGAGGAGAGAGTCGAGGAGGATTCCCTCAATCCAGAAGAGCTGGAAACGATGGAGGAGATCCTCGCTCTGGCGGATGCTGATGTGGACCTCTATGGGGATCTGTGTGCCATGTGTGACATCACGAACACCGAGGATCCAGCTTTTCGGAGTGGGGAGCCGACAGGGGCTCCCGGGCAAGAGGAGTAAATCTCCATCGACCCCGTGGACAGAGGCAGCCCTATACCAATGTGGCACCCCGTCCTTCATGGCCCTCGCGGACGTCACGTGACGAGGCCACCGCCTGTACCCCGACAAAGCCCGTCTCACTGCGAGTGCAGCATGCCCCAGTGAGCACAGAGGCTTCATCAGATTCACCCCATGGTGTGGCCGCACGCCCCCCCTTCACCGTCAGCCCGAGGCCCCGTTCATCACGGATTGCCTTCAGTGGCCGAGAGCGCGCACGGCGCGCTACCATTTTGAGCAGACGGCCCCTCTCAGTGGAGAATTCCCCCCCTGCTCGGGGATCATTGACTCCACCGATAGCCCCACCGACAACACATTCTTGTTGGGAGACTTACTGTGCCGAACACGGTGTCCCGATTGACCGCGGTAATGTTGATGGACCTCCCCCACGCATCCGAGCTCATCACGCGGCACCAGCAGTTCAGCCCAGCGACTACAAGGATCTGCATCTGGCTGCACCGGGGGCCTCCGAGGTGTACCAGAGTTCCTTGGCGGGCCAGCGTAGGCGGTTGACATCGTGGAGCTGGAGAAGTCCGGCTGGGGCTACCTCTGAAAGTGTCCTACTACGACAACTACGCATGACCCTCAAGAAGAAGTCCCCGGCAGAGGCACACAAGATGGCTGAGCGCAGTCGCCGCCATGCTACACGACGTCCCGCGACTACTCCCTTCAGCCGTCGCCAACGGAAGTACGAGTTGGACGAGCTTATACTCGCCCGCTTGCGTGGTCGCATGGGCGGCACATTGGGCTTGGCCTGGGCAGAGCTGAGCCCACGCGAGCAACGTCGGGCTGTGGAGCAAGAATACGGGTCGAAGACTAGTGTACCGCAAGAAGGCCGACCTTGGGAGACGATTGGCCTCCGTCGCCTTCGACGGCGTCAAGCATCTGCGGCGATATCAATACAGCAAGCCTATCGCTTGTGGCGACGTCGGCGGGCACAACGAGCGCAGGACACTCCCCTTGACTCTCATGCGCTCAAGACGGCCTCGGCGTGGACCACGGCAGCCCAGCGGGTCAAGCAGTACGGCAAGGCGGTCGTGCAGGCTGTGTTCGGACGCGTCCGACGGGCACACCCACCTCCCAATCCTACCCCCCTCAAACCGGACGAGACGGTTCTCGCAACAACTCTGGGATCGAGCCCCTCGGATCTAACCTACAGGACCGATGAGTCCGAGATGGAGATCCATTGCAGCCAGTACCGGTTGCAGCAGCACCGTGAGCTGTCCTCGGAGGAGAATACGCCTACCCGCCGTTCGAAGCCTTCGAGGAGTGGGAGGAAGCGCACGACGTTGGACCAACGGGTGAAAGCCTGGAGGAAGGAGGGATCTGCACGTCTTGCTGCTTGGGAGGCCCTGAGCGTGACCCGACAACCGGTGGGCGAATCCGAACACCTCGAGGAGGAGCTGAGTATGACCCAGCAGCTGGCGGGCGGATCGGGCAGCATACCGCCAGCGTGCAACCAACATGTTGTATCCTACTCCAGTCAGCCCGAGGAGGAGCTGAACATGACCCAGCAGCTGGCGGGCGAACCTAACAGCCCGTGCCGGCATGCATCCAGTCCGGCCGAGCATGCAACCAGCCCGGCTAAGCACGCAGCGGAACATGCAGCGGGGTATGCGCCAGGGCACGCGGGGCATGCGGGGCATGCAACATGCCCGCCTGAGCATGCGACCAGCTCGGTGGGGCATGCAGTGGGGCATGCCCCGGAGCATGCGGGGCATGCGGGGCATGCCCCGGGGCATACGCTGGGGCATGCGGGGCATGCAACACGGCCGACTGAGCATGCAACCAGCTCAGTGGGACATGCAGTGAGGCATGCCCCGGGGCATGCGGGGCATGCGGGGCATACGGGGCATGCGACATGCCAGTCTGTGCATGCGACCAGCTCAGCGGGGCATGCAGCGGGGCATAAGGCTGTGCAATTACCGGGTAATGTAATTTCGGGTCGGGAATTACCTGGTAATTTACCGGTATTACTTATTACCGGTAATCCAGGGTAATTACCATCTTCAAAAATAATAAGAATGCATTTAATTTGCCCTTATACATCCTAGTTGATTTCGGTGTTTAAAATTTCGGGAGATGACGTTATTTACCACATATCTAGTAGTTTAAAAAGTACCAGATATCTCAGTAAAGTTGCTAACCACTAATTGTGGCAACACAGATATCATAACACTAATTGTGGCAACACATATACTATAACACCAATGGTTGTGACTACACAGATATCATAATCTTATCCCAACCTAGTAGACTCAAGGTGGAATTCGTGCTGATGCAATTAACATATATCAAAAGATATTACGGCTATCGTGCAGTACGATACGCGTGTCAGAACGCCGAAGCGAATGCAACAGCACGATACATAAACGCGCGAATACGTAAGTTGAGAGTATATAACGAAGGGGAGAGTTAGTACCAAAGTGTGCAGGTTGTAAGACTGCTTCATCAGTAAATTGTGACATCACGTAGGAGTGGCAAGTCCCGAACTTCTGACCACGATATTCACTGGTCAAGGACATGTAAACATCATGCGAAACTTCCGTATCTTGCCACTTGAAGATACGACCACCATAAGAAAGGTCCCCATCAGCTTCATCCGTTGCATCCAGATCTGGGAAAGAGTTTTCAATAGCCAACATTGTTTCGACTGCAACTGAAGGTGAAGAAGTCGAATAGTATAATGGACGCAACGTAAAGGCGCGCCAACTTTAAATACTACCCAACTGGACAGCTGTCTCAAACCGAAATTCAAATTCATATTGTTTTCGCGCTGAAACTAGCAATAATAATATTACAAGTGCCACGATATCACAGGACGTTGTTGCTTTGAATGTGAAACCTTTAGGTGACAGGCTGTAGGGGGGGAGATTCTTAGAATTAAAACAGGATCAACTTGCAAGAAACCAATAATTTGTTTCTGCGCGGTTGTGTGTAAAGCCGTGAGATTAAAGGTATCCGCAAAGATTCTGAGAGACATCGACGATGGAGATGGTGGGTTGATGGCCAGCGCTTAAGCCGTAACCCGGAATGATATCGCTTATTCCAACTCGTATGGGTCGACCCGGGACTCTGCGAGATCTGGGCCGGACACTGACACAATGTCAAATCCAAGGGGGTAATACCAGGTAATATCGGGGTAATTTACTTGTAATTTTTCAGGGCCCTTTACCGGGTAATGGATTTCTGGCTGTGGAATTACCAGGTAAATTACCGGTATTACTTATTACCGGTAATACCATTTTTTTTACCGGGCCAGCCATAGCGGGGCATGCAGCGGGGCATGCAGCGGGGCATGCGGCGGGGCATGCGGGGCATGCGGGGCATGCGGGGCAAGCAACGCGGCCAGCTGAGCATGCAACCTGTATCGCTGAGCAGGCGACGCACCTGGTCCAGCGTGCAACGCGCCCGGCCCGGCATGCATCCAATGGGTCCCAGCCGCTGGAAAGCGGGTCAGACAGCGACTCCACGCATGTCAGCGCTACCGACAGTGGCACTACCCACGTCAGCGCCACCGACGTTGGCGCCACCGACAGCGACACGACCCACGTCAGTGCCACCGACAGCGACACCACTCACGTCAGCGACACCAACAGTGACACTACCCACGTCAGCCCCACTGACAGTGATACCACTCACGTCAGTGCCTCGACCAACGCCACCATGTACGTCAGTGCTACTGAACACGGCAGTGGCGAAGAGTACGAGTGCAACGCCTTGGTGGACGAGACTGCAGCCGCCTTGAGTTCACACCCAATCGAAGATGCTCTTAAATGTAAGCGTGTTCAACTGGATGGGGGGGTGCGCTGGAAGGCGAACTCTCGAGCAGGGACACTCTTGGCACACACACTGTCAGCGGTGCGAGACGAGGAAGGACCCCTACTCCTGGTGTTCTATGCCTACCTTCGTGGACATCGAGTGAAGGTGTTGGTGGACTCAGGCGCCTCAGACAACTTCATCTCGGCGGAATGTGCCCGTACTTGCGACTTGACAGTGCGCTCAGGGACACCAATGAAGGTCACGCTGGCAGATGGGTCTGTAAAGACCGCTGGAGAGGTGGCGTACACCAAGTTCACCGCACACGCGGCGTCGGGAGTAAACTACTGCGAGAAGCGGATGGCTCTACGGGTCTTGCCGTTAGGAATCCAAGTAGACGTGGTGTTGGGGGGTAAGTGGCTTCGCAGCCTCTCCCCAATCACGTTGGATTATGCCGGTCACGGTTCCGTCTCCTTCAACACGCGAGCGAATGGTGGGGGACAACAACGGGTGACGCTCGTGGGTTGTAGTCCGGGGATGGGTCAGGGCAAGGCCCAGGGCGCAGGGCTGATCGATGAGGTGTTCTTGACGGCAACGCAACTGAAGCAGCACCTCATCCACGCGGAAACCAGGCGCCTGGCCGGAGATGAAGAATCGCAACCTCAGTGGCTCATGATGGCGGCGCGCGGGGACGACCATGAGGCAGGAGCCTTCGCAGCTACCGCTGCTGAAGTACCGTCATCTCACACCACCCTGGAGAAGGAAGGGCCCCGTCAAGATACTCGAGACGCACCGGTAAGCAGCACGTGGAGGCAGCGCTTTGACGCCTTCTTTGAGAAGTATTTGGATACCCTGTGTTCAGCCTTACCGGAGGCATCCAAGTTGCGTCGCACTGAGGAGGACAAGGCCCGCATCGATCGCAAGCCGGACGCGGAGGGTGGACCACCATGTAGGCGCCCATACAAGATGACCGCTGAAGAGCTACGCCAGCTACGTGAACGTATCGAGCAGCTCATGAAGAAGGGTTACATCCGGCCGTCGTCAAGCCCGTATGCCGCCCCATGTCTGATGGTACCCAAGCCTGGTGACCCGAAGACATTACGTTTGGTGGTGGATTACCGACAATTGAACCAGCAGACGGTGCGGGACCGGTACCCACTACCGGACATCCAACTGATGTTTGACGAGATGCAAGGGGCAGCGTTCTTCTCCTCCTTTGACGCGGTGGACGGATTCTGGCAAGTGCCGATGGCCGAGGAGGACGTGGAAAAGACCGCCTTCACCACCCAGATGGGGGCCTATGAATGGTTGGTGATGCCCCAGGGCCTGCAGAACTCTCCCTCTCAATATCAACGGCGAATGCAGCGTGCACTCGGTCATCTCCCCTTTGTACGAATCTTCATCGACGATGTGGTCGTCTTCTCGCGCACGGTGGAGGAACACTACGACCACGTACGTCAGTTCTTGGACACTTGTCGAGAAAAAGGGGTATATTTGAAGGCCTCCAAGGCGCAGATGTTGAAGGAGTCACTACGGTTCCTGGGCCACACTCTCTCCGCCGAAGGATGCCAGCCACAGCATGACAAGGTGTCCTCCATCAAGGACTGGCCGAAGCTGGAGACGGTAACCCACGTCAGACAGTTCCTTGGGCTAGCGGGGTACTACCGCCGGTTCGTACACCGTTTCTCGGAGATTGCCCAACCCTTGACCTCGCTCACCAAGACCGACGTACCGTGGCAATGGGGAGAACTCCAGCAATGGGCCTTCGACGAGTTGAAGACCGCACTCTCCTCAGCCCCTGTATTGGCATTGCCTGACATGAAGGCAGCCGCGGATGGGTCAGCGCCGTTTTTGGTACAAACGGATGCAAGTGGAGTTGCTTTGGGAGGCGTACTCATGCAAGATACGGGTGACGGTATGAGGGTGATAGCCTACGACAGTCGGCAGTTTTCCGCGGCGGAACGGAATTACCACACCGGCGAAAGGGAGCTCTGCGCGTTGCACCATTGCACCACCGTCACCTGGAGGCACTACCTGTTCTCCTCCGACTTCCGGTTACAAGGTGACCATCGCCCCCTAGAATGGCTAATGTCCCCGGGACGAGAGCTTAGCCGACGACAGGCACGGTGGTACATGGACCTGGTGGAAGTTGGTGTCCCACGAATGGAGTACGTCAAAGGAGCTCTTCTTCTGGTCCCCGATGCGCTATCCCGCCGACCTGACTACGTGACCAAGGACCCGCGAGAAGGGCTCAAGGAGGCCGGTGTCGTAGACAAAGAGACGGACCTCCCCAAGGACCCACTCTCCGTGCTGGATGCCGACGAGGTCTTTGAAGATCACCCGCCGACCCCTGTACCAGGATGGGTGGCCACCATGGAATCATGGATGGATGGCGTGGAGACACTTCAGGTGGCGGAGCGGGCCCTGGAGAGCCTGCTCCAGGCTGGTAGCGCGCCCTGTCACGCAACCGGCTCGGCTGAGCATGCTGCAAGCTCAGTGGGGCATGCAGCGGGGCATGCGCCGGGGCATACGGGGCATGCGGGGCATGCAACACAGCCGGCTGAGCATGCAACCAGCTCAGTGGGGCATGCAGTGGGGCATGCCCCGGGGCATACGGGGCATGCGGGGCATGCAGGGCATGCAACACGGCCGACTGAGCATGCAGCCAGCTCAGTGGGGCATGCAGTGGGGCATGCCCCGGGGCATACGCTGGGGCATGCGGGGCATGTGGGGCATGCGGGGCATTCAACGTGCCAGCCTGAGCATGCAACTAGCTCGCCTAAGTGTGCACCCGCTGGAGAGGAACTAATGCTGCGAGCTCCCACCGACTACTTCACTGATTTGTCCGAATCTGGGAAGCGCCGGCAGGAAGCGAGCACCCCGGGAACCGATCCAGTGTTGCGCCGTAGTGCTCGGCTGCGACAAACCACTGCTACGACGACTCCTTCCACCAAGCCGAAAACCTCGACACCGCCCGCTACGGATTTCCGAGGTCCTAAGCAGCCAGCTCAGCCGTCTGGTCGAGCCACCAAACAGCCAGCCGATCGGCAGGATTGGAAGGTGCGCAAGGAGGTCTTTGAGCGCCTCCAACGGCAGTTCGGCAGCTTCGATGTTGACGCGTGTTGTGACCTGGGTGGACGGAACCGTCAAGTAGACGCATACTGGACTGATTGTCTGCGACAGCAGTGGAGGGGAAAGCACGTCTGGTGTAATCCCCCATACTCCAGCAGTCATATCTCCATCGAGGCAGTGTTGCGCAAGTATGTAGATGAGTGGCGGCAAATATTGTCTTTGGAATTTGATGATTGTGTGCGTTGAGCGGTATACATGTGTTTGCCATATTGTTGTTTAATATCACACGGAGTATATTTGTTACATACTTTCAGATTTAGATGTTCTTTGTTTGTCCATATGTTTGTCATTTTTCTATATTGAAATCCATATTTACAATAACAACATGTGTGTTTGTATATTTTTAAAGGTTTCATAAATTCTCTATGTTGCAACAATCCACCGTCAGCCGGGTTTTCAATATACCAATATGTCGGTTGATGTGCCAGGGGGCACGATAGACTGCCAATTACCCCCACGGAAGGGGGATCCGATTCAGATTACCGGCATATTGGGAGAAATATTGATAGGGAATCTGAGATCGTGGATGAAGAATGCAAAATCAGTAAATGTTATCTCTCTGGCAGAATCGTGAACGATAGAAATATTATTAGGAACGATTATGACAGAATCAACGGTGTTGGTACAATACCGTGACAGATGACAATAGAGATGACATTTATGGCGGCGCAGGTTGGGGAAAAACAGGGATTCCTGTGACGAGAGAAACTAGCCGAACAGCCTGTGCTATATAGTGATGAAACACGATTCCCTTGGGAGCTTTGTTACAGAATAAAAATGTTTTCGTAACACGGGCCGTATTGCATAATCACCGGTTGTGATATATATATCGATTCGTATCCGATTACTCTGAAACTTCGTATATGCATTTGTATGCCCGTGACAAATTGGTATCAGATGTGGCGAGTGCTGCCTTCAATTATGCTATTCGCGCGGGATAACAGCACTCGGCTTTCTTCAGCGTAAGCGACTTCCATGCGCACAGTATGTTCTGGGGGGGAGATGAGCTCTTAGTCATTATTTTCCGTTTGTATATGTCAAACTTATCCATGGAAAAGTATTTTTGACGACTACGAGCCTCTAGAGATCATATATCGTTCAGGACAGGTTCGGCGCTTATTTTCACACTGTGGACGGTCAAACATGTCGTTCATCGGTTTTGAAAAATATGCTCAGATCGGCAATACAACCCTGCAACGACGTTTAACTATACCTGGACAATATGTATATTGACGGAAATTATCTGGAATGCACGAAAACTCACGGTAGAATGCAGTATGTCGTCTCCTTCAGCTCTTAATACTCTGGGTACGGTATTCGTACGGTGACGTCTAGCAAACGTAAACGGCTTTTCTGGACACAGAATATCATTCTAGTATAGTATTCTTAGCGGTCGGAAACGAAAAACAGCTTCGTGTGTGGCGCACACAAACCCATCCTGCACGGGTTGGGACTGTTTTCAACGTAACGACAACCTACTGGGTGGTCCGTTCTGTGTTGACGTCGTATATATATATATCTGGACTCGGGCTATGAGTGGCACAGACGTGTACACTTATAAGACGTCGGCTGGTATATTCAGGGGCACACCACAGACCAATCCTGCTTATCAAGCCAATGCCGAGATACCTTATCTCGGTTATGGTGCGCCCTCTGGAGCACACTATATGCAACACGGACAGCACACCTCAGCCGTCGGTTCGTCAGGAGTATATATTGGGTTACCTCCGGTAAGCCATTATCCTCACCACCTGCCGGCAGCTTCCCTTGGCACACCGACGGGAGCACAGCCAGTGGCACCATATTCTCAACCTGCTGTTGATCCTGCTGCTGCTGCGCCTTTTTGGGCGCATTCTGAAGCAGGGCACGTTGCACCATCGTCCGGATATCCTGGAGCAGCAGTTTCGGGCGCAGGCATGGGAGCTGCTACTGCCGAACGGTATGTTCGGCAGCCTACAACGGGGCAATATGGTGCGCAGTTCTCTGATCCTGCTGCCTTCGCAGTCCCTATGTATAGGGCATCACCAATGGCAGCAGCTAACTTCCTCCCAGCTGCTGCACCCGGCAGTTTATATCCAGGAGGGCCAATACCACCACCGTGGACAGCGGATCAGCCGGTGCAGTATATGACACCATCGGTTGCACCCACCGATGCAGCGGCGCCATTACCATTACACACCTGGACTGGACATTACCCTTTCAGGAATGTTCAATTCCCAACACCCTATCAGGGTGAAGGCTGGTACACACAGGGCCGACCTCCTTATGGGAACCCGCTGCCTATGCGTGTGGAGTGGGAACACTCACCGTCGTTGCGGCTGGGCGAGGTGCATGCGCACACATTATCTGCGCGTACAACTGATGGCGGAAACGCTACAGATAGTATGCGTGTGGACGGAATGCCGGGGCTGGGCGAGGTGCGTGCGCACACATTATCTGCGCGTACAACTGATGGCGGAAACGCTCCAGATAGTATGCGTGTGGACGGAATACCGGGGCTGGGCGAGGTGCGTGCGCACACATTATCTACGCGTACAACTGATGGCGGAAACGCTACAGATAGTGTGCGTGCTGACGGGATGCCGGGAGCAGATGGTGGATCAGCTGCAGCGGAGGAGGACATGAAGGATGCGTCAGCCGTGCTTGCGTCGGAGCTGGGCAACGCCACCTCGGGCGTCTTTATGGTATCAGCTTCGGAGGCGTCCGAGATCAGCGAGGTCCGTTCTGGTGTACCGATGTCACCGCCCGATGTGGAGTCTGATGGGGAAGTTGGACAGCGAGGGCGCACCGAGGTGTTCTACGCGACGCAGTACCCGGACAACGACAGCAATGAATCGTATGCACTGCCGCGTGAGGATGGACATCCTCCACTCAGACGCCGACGTTCGAGGGCTGCATTGGGACCCTACAGCTGGAACCGTCACGATCTTCCTTATCGACATGACTCGAATTCACCGTCGTCATCGAATTCTGAAATGTCGGAGAGATCCAGAGCAAGGAGGGACGCCAAAGCGAGGAAGCGCAGGCTGGCGGAACGCGCAGGTTCGGGCTCGGGCAGTGATCACAGTGTGGCTGGGTCACAGGGGGTGGCGGACCTTACCCAGACCATCAGCGACGCAGTGGTTGCTAAGTTGCAGCAGCTACACTCTGAAAACGCTGGTGGAGAATCTTCTGCTGAAGTATCTCTAGGTCAGACGCCAGGAGCGACGCAGAGCTCGCAATCCTTATCCATACCCGCGGTGGTGGCTAAGACGCAGCAGCCACAGCCTGGAAACGCTGATGGAGAACCTTCTGCCGAAGTATCTCTAGGTCAGACGCCAGGAGCGACGCGGACATCGCAACCACCACCCTCACCTGAGGATAGCTTGTCGCAGATCGCCAGAGTTGAGGAGGCCAGGCGCAAGTCCTCTGAGGGGCTCACGATGGAGGAGGCGATCAAGCTGGGCTTTCTAACTGTGGAGTTTCCCCCGATGAAGGATGACATGAGCAAGCCACCAGGGGCTCTCGATGGAGTTGGCGACCAAGCTGGGTTTCCTGAGTGAGTCGCACCATGCGGCTGTGGTAACTGAGATGGTGGGAGCCTCGAATCAGGTGTGTGACTCGACTAACCCTAAATCGGGGACGCAGCGGGCGGAAGGACGTGTGGCCAAGGTCTCGTTCGAGATGGACAACCATGCAGATCCTCCTCCTAGTAGAAGACCTTACCAGATGTCGGTGGAGGAGCTTCGAAAATTGCGTGAGAGTATTGACCCTGTACATTCTGACTCACAATCAGGTGTAGCATGTCGACAGTTGGCCAGGATGCGGCGGTCTTCCCTCGACACCATCGTCATTGATGGAAGTGATTCCTCTCCAGCGGTGGCGAATGACAGCATTGGGACTGAGGAGGAGCAATGGCGGCGTATCTCGAAGGAGAAGTGGAAGGCAGTGGATCGCAAGAAGGCGTACGATGGGGCGCCACGTAAGTCAACTGGCGGGATGGGAGCGACAAGTGCACACTCACCACCTAGGAGATCAGCGGAGGGCGGAGGTCCCAGTGGCGTTCCCCCAGACGGTGGAGCAGAAGAAGGAGAAGATGATGAAGACCAATCTGAACCTCCTCGTCGACCTCCTTCTGGACCCCCACACTATCCTCCTGGCGGTTACAGTGGATCGCACCGAGGAAGGGCGATGCTAGTCACTGCGGAGGGGTTGAGCCTGTGGACGCCTACGCCTCCTGGGTATTCAGAATTCCAGTTTGACATGCCCACGGCTACTGGATTGGCATCCACGGGACCCTTCGGCGTCAACCTCTTCTACAAGGCCTTGACGTTGATCGGTATGCCCCTCACGGAGTACATCTCCGCTGGGGGGTTGGTAACTGGTTCCCCCGCCTTACTTCTATCCCCCGCTGTCCCCACCTATGTCATGATGGTGAACAAGGATGCGGTGGACACGGTGTTACACGAGTATCACCGCAGTCCTGGAGGAAGGGGGGTGGTGTCACCAAGCTGGATGGAAATCCCAGACTGGCCTCTCGAAGAGCAGATCTCCATGCTGGATCGAGATTGCCTGGCAGCTTGGTTCGAGGTGCAGCAAAGTCAGTGGTACGTGGACGAGTGCCGGAGAGAGAAACCCACCGGCTTTGGAAGCTCCTGCGACGCCTCCCTCCTCTTCGGCCGCGCCATCCTCGTCAATGGTCGGGGCGCCATCACTATCAGTGGCCCTGACCAATACGCCTATACCTAATGACCCGATGGTAACGCGTATTCCAGTGGCCACCGCGAACACTTCGACGTCCTTATCGGCAGTGATCCCACAAGCGGGAGGCTCATCTGTACCCTATGGAGTACCACCTGCTGGACTTCCTCCTGCCCTTGCTGCCCCACCTGGACTATCAAACATTGGAGTCCCACCTGGTCTCGCTGTTCAATCTGGGATCAGTGCGGTTGCAGCGGGAACTTCTGCAGGAGGTCCTGGACATCCCCTGCATTCAGGACCGCATGCGCCGCAACACCGGAGTCCCCATTTCGCAGGATCGGTTGCGCCACCTCCTCACGCTCGTCCAGGCCTTTCTCCTCACGCCCAGGTCTTCAACCCTCGTCCTCCTGGACAAGGAGAACACGACCCTCGCGACAAGGCGGCCTATCTGGAGAGTAAGGTGCAGAGCAACATCGATCGCCTCGTCGAAAAGCTGACCCGCTTCCCTTCCGCGGACAAGCTGAGTAAAGAGAAGGCCATCTCTGAGTTGGAGACCTTTGCGCGGAACCTGCACAAGCTCCTCAACGAGAAGGTGGTACTGAGGGCGTTTTCTCAGGCGAGCTGTTATGCGGGAGAGGGCCGTCAATCTTCGGTCTCCGAGGTGCTATGGACCGTGACAGAAACTGCATTGGGCACGGAGCAGAAAGAGTATATGGAGAGGGCTGGCGGCGGTTCTGGGACATCGGAGGCCTGGCGTCTCCGATACAGCGATCCAGACGTCTTTCTGGGGGATCTGGCGGTGAGTACTCTTCCAGTGGCGGAACTTCAAACCCTTCGAGATGATCTCCAGATCGGTCAGAAGAAAGACGAGACCGCTGACGCCTACCATTCGCGATTGACCAATCGCCATAAAACTGTGAACTTTATGGCAAAGGTCGTCCAAGGATGCGTGCAAGTCTCTGAGTCTGAGTTCTCATATATATTCTGGAGGGGACTCACCTACACTGACAAGGTGGGTGAGGAGCTGCGAAGGATCAAGCTGGACCTCTCCGAGCCACATGTGTGGGAGGAGAAGATGAAGGAGGAGGCGACGCCCCGTGATGTTACTCAGGCAATCTTAAAAGTGCTGGAGATTGCCAAAAACATCGAGTCGCGCAAGGAGAAGAAGGCGGCTCGGGCTCAATCCAACAGAAGTGGAGAACGAACTGGCCGCCCCTGGAATTCCCCTTCTACATCTCCGTCACCCTCCAGGTCCTTCTTCCGAAGCCGCTCTCGGGAGCCTCATCGATTGATGGCAGCCACGCACGCTGAGCTCGCTGCAGCGCCGACCTCTGCTCGACCATCGCCCCCGGCCTTGACAACAACCCCGACCTATCCGAAGCGAGTGAGAAACTGCTACGCGTGTCAAAGTCCCGACCATCTGGTGCGGGACTGTACGGACGCGGTGAAGTTGGCTGCGTGGAAGGCAAACGCACCCCCTCGTTTAGCTCGAAACCGAGAACAAGTGGCGGCGTTGTTCTGGGCGTTGTCGCGCAATGAGGACACTGAGTGGGCACCTGTCGAGCTAAAGGCGGAGATCGAGAGCTTGGCAGAGATGGATGGAGAGGCCGTGGAATCCTTGGCGGCCTTGGTAGGGTGCTCCGAGCAGCTGGCGGTTATTGGTGCGGAGTTGCACAACTCCGAGGAGATCACTATCTCCGAGGAGGAAGGGTGATGAATCACCCTTCTCGGTGGCGACAAGCTCGCCGCTGACTTTCAGCAGTAGGCTGAGAGTTTCACCTGAAGAAGGTGATCCTATGCCTCGGCACTTTGCAGTGTTGGGCACATGGATGTACAACAATGTGTACGCGCCCCTCTTGACGGAACAGTCACAGCGTTTACCCGCGTGGCAGTGGCGAAGTAAAGGGAGGGCGACCTCGATGGAGGCTCTGATGCAGCGGATCCGGAAACAGCTGCGACAGAAAGTATCTGCTGCTGACATACAGAAGGACCTGGACAAGGACCTTATTAATGGACGGCGGCGACGCAATATTCCAATCAGGTTCCTAAACAGAAGGAGCAATCTGGATATGATGCGGACAATGGCAGACATACCTCTCGCACATCACGCTGCAGGGGGTGTGGTACCGGTATGTACCCGGAAATCAATGATCACATCACATGTTGATAATCTACTTCAGCGAGGTGTGGTGGATATTGGTGAGTTACATCGCAGCCGGAGTTTGACAGCTCTGGATTTGGCGATGCCTCTAGCTACCCTTTTAAGGTATGCTTGGGAAGAGTTGTCTATGGAAGAGCAACTACACGCTATGTCTCAGGAGACTTCCACTCCAAGAGGCAGCAGACAGTGGGAGTTGGAGGGGTGGAAGCGTGTGAGGAAAAGATATGAGCCCCTCTCTGTGCGTGACGATTCTGGAACTTTACTGGTGCTGGAATCCTTGCAATCTCCTGTGGCACGCCCATCAGCGGCGATATCTGATACGGGCAGGATACCAGGATCTGGGGGGGACATCCCTGGAATTCCTGATACATGGTGTAGTTTATATCGAGTACAGTACACCGATTTCGAGAGATGCAGCAAGAAGCAGACCCAGCCACAGTTTATCAGGAGATGTTTGCGGAGGATATGCCTGAGGTACCGAGTAATTCAGGTGATACTCCATCTGAAGGCGATGATTCTGGAGGGCCGGTAGGTGTCACAACCCCTCCATTGTCGATACCGGAGATTTCAGAATCTCCGACGCATGCATCAGCGGATGAACAGATGTCCACGCCCGATAACGACCTAAACTTCACGCAGCAAATGATGGCAGCGGGAGATCAAGACTCGAAACCAGTTGCGGACCACAACGATGCTGCAACTACTACTCATGTATCACCTTCAACCACCATGGACGCGCAACTGTCCGTGTTGGATAGTCACCCTCTGGATGATGATGACCTTGGAGGGAGTCGCCCATTGGATGATAATGAGGAAGATGATGATGACCCACTTAAATGTGAGCGGGTGTGCAGCGATGGTAGTGTACGATGGGGACCCACTGAATACTTGGCTTCTGCACAAGATCCAGATGGACCCCTACTTCTGGTATTCTTCGCGTACTTGAAGGGACATCGTGTCAAGGTGCTGGTGGATTCTGGAGCTTCAGATATATTCGTATCTGAAGACTGCGCCAGACGCTGCAAGTTGACTACGCGAAGTGGACCCGCTATGCGTGTGACCCTGGCGGATGGCTCAGTCAAGACGACTGGTCATGTGGCTTATTCTAAGTTCACTGCCAGGACCACGACAGGGACCTATACTGAGCAATCTATGGCTATGCGGGTGCTACCCTTGGGCATCGCCGTGGACATGGTGTTGGGAGGGAAATGGCTACGCAGCTTATCTCCCATTACGCTGGACTATGATGGCAATGGTGCAGTGTCCTTTTCTAACAAAAGGAAAGGAGGCGGTGCAGAGAGGGTTACCATTTCCGGGTGTAATCCTGGAATCAGTGCTGCCCCTGAAGGAAGGAAAGGGAAGCGACGAGGAGATGTGGATTGTGCCGGGCTGATTGACGAGGTGTTCCTCACTTCGGTGCAGTTGAAGAAACATCTAGTGGCCGCGGAAACGCGGAGATTCGCGGGAGACGCTTCTTCAATGCCCGCATGGTTGATGATGGCTGCGAGGACCACAACCGGAGAGTCGGCTTTCAAGGTGGAAGCTGAGGATTTGGCCGTTGAGAAGGAGGACATCTCGAAGATTCCTACTGGCGCCAACGATGAACCGAAGAACCCTGTGTCGCAGCAGGACTCGCAAGATGCGGATGCCACTGCAGCGTGGAAGAAGAAGTTCAAGGACCTCTTCGACGAGTTTGAGCAGGAGCTGCGGGACTCTTTACCTTCTGGATTGGAAAACCTTCGACACGCTGACGAAGATCAGGCGAAGATTAACCTCAAGCCGGACAGAGAAGGAGGACCTCCCTGTAGAAGACCTTACAAGATGTCTGTGGAGGAGTTGCGTCAACTACGAGAACGCATTGAACAACTGGTGGAGAAAGGATACATACGACCCTCTTCGAGTCCGTATGCGGCTCCTTGTTTAATGGTACCCAAGCCAGGACAGCCCCATATCCTTAGGCTGGTGTGTGATTTCAGGCAACTGAATTCACAAACAATTCGAGACCGGTATCCTCTACCTGATATTCAAATGATGTTTGACGAGATGCAAGGAGCTACCCATTTCTCCACCTTCGACGCTGTAGACGGGTTCTGGCAAGTACCTATGGCACCTGAGGACGTGGAGAAGACAGCGTTTACTACTCAGATGGGAGCCTACGAGTGGTTGGTAATGCCTCAAGGCTTGCAGAACTCCCCGTCACAATATCAACGGCGAATGCAGCGAGCGTTGGGACATTTACCCTTCGTCAGAATTTTCATTGACGATGTGTGTGTTTACACCAGTGGGACCGTGGAGGAGCACTACTCTGCGGTACGCACATTTCTGTTAACATGCCGCGAGAAGGGTGTATACTTGAAGAAGTCTAAGGCACAAATGTTGAAGTCTTCTATCAAGTTCCTTGGTCACACTCTGTCGAAGGAAGGGTGCCAACCTCAACATGATAAGGTGGCGGCAGTGCGCGATTGGCCTGCGCTGGAGAATGTTACCCACGTGCGGCAGTTCTTGGGACTGGCGGGATATTATAGGCGTTTCATCCACTGCTTCTCTGAGATAGCGCAGCCCTTGACCAAGCTGACCAAGACGGATGTACCCTGGACATGGGGACCGGAGCAGCAGTGGGCCTTTGAGGAGTTGAAAGCTGCTCTGGTTAAGGCGCCCATTCTGGCATTGCCAAATATGAAGGCGGCGGCTGATGGATCTGCTCCTTTTCTGGTGCAGACGGACGCTAGCGGAGTGGCGCTAGGCGGGGTCCTTATGCAAGACTGTGGGAATGGCCTGAAGGTGATTGCATATGAGAGCCGACAATTTTCAGCGGCAGAGCAGAATTACCATACTGGAGAGCGAGAACTGGGTGCTCTACATCATTGCTGTACAGTGACGTGGAGGCATTATTTGATTTTTACAGAGTTCAAGCTTCAAGGTGATCACCGCCCATTAGAGTGGTTAATGGAGCCGGGGCGTGAGCTATCTAGGCGACAGGCGAGATGGTACATGGACTTGGTGGAGGTGGGTGTTCCCCGTATGGAATATGTGAAGGGGGCTCTGTTGCTGGTACCTGACGCCTTGTCTCGCCGACCTGACTATGTGGTCAAGTCGCCACGAGACGGGTTGAAGGAGGCGGGGGTATTGGACGACAAATCCGATTTACCCAAGACTTCGCTCGCTGCGATGGACACCTCCCACAACTTCGAAGAGGGGCCCTCGAAGAGCTATCCTGCATGGCATGCAGAGCAGCAGGCTTATCTTCACGCGGTGGACACTTTACAGATAGCGGAGAAAGCTATGGAGGCTACCCTGGCCTTTAAAAGTCGGGGGAAGTATCTGAGATCCAAGACGCTGGACAAGCGCATCACTTCCAAAGTGAAGGGGGTATCAGATAAAGTCGCGGAGGTCAGCATTCGCACCGAGGACACTCAGACGACTCAGCAGAAGTCGGGTGGACTGGAACGCACATTGAGGAGGAGTCCCCGCTCCCAAGTGTTGCGAGTGAAGGAGGATGTAGAAACTTCTTTACGGGATGCCGCCTCAGAACGAGGCGATGTGAACACCAAAGTGACCAAGCAGGGTGAACCGCAGAACAGGCGTTCTGTGCCTTCTGCCCTGAAAGGGGATGTGAAGGAAGACCAGTCCTCGGAAGTGCAAGAACAGTCTGCAGAAGCTCCACTGCCATCACAGAGGCAGCCAAAGAAGTCTGTACGGTTCCAGGCAGCTGGCTGGCGCGGTATGCGAGTGCGGCAGGACGTGTTTGACCGTATTCAGGCTAAATATGGCAACTTCGACGTCGACGCCTGTTGCGATGAGCATGGCAACAATCGGCGTGTAAAGCGGTTCTGGCATAACTGCTTACAGGAGAAGTGGAGAGGGATGCATGTGTGGTGCGAACCCTCGTTCTCAGACAAACACTTGACAGTGGAGGCCTTGCTGCGTAAGTACGTGCAGGAGTGGCGATGTGACCCCGAGAACACTTCTGCTGTGTTTCTACTGCCTGATATTCAGTCCAGAATGCCGCAGTGGAGATCCCTGTTCAGGCGAGCAGGAATGCGTATTGAGGAGGTGATCCCCGCGCATGATGCGCAAGGTGAACCAGTACAATTGATGGAGGGTTCCAATGGGAAATTAGTCGATTTACAGCAGCCTATGCTGGTAGTGTATGCGCCTCCATCGAAGCAGCGAGTACAAAGAGTACGTCAACCAAGAGGACGAGTACCCATAATACACGCAGGCAAAGCAGCCAAATTGCGTGACTCTCGGGAAGAAGCGTCTGATGCTGCTTTCTTGGAAGCCTTGAAGTCCGAATATACTAGAGACGGACCTCTCAATGAGCTACGCACTAAGGTAAAGTGTGCTCATCACAGCCGCACCAAAGACTTCTGTCTGGTGGGTGAAGTACTGTGGAGAACTGCATCGGGAAGATTTCAGTTGGTGCTGGGAGAGGACTCTCCGCTGAGAGAGATTATTATGCGCGAAGCGCATGAGTCAGCGACAGCTGGCCATACTGGCCGAGATAAAACGCTGGAGCGTGTTCTGCGGAGGTTTTGGTGGAGGAATGCACACCAAGATGTGGGAGAATGGGTTGCCTCCTGTTCAGTCTGTCAGGCGGTGAAGCCCAGATCATCTTTCCCAGATGGATTGCTGAACCCGCATTCTATTCCAACTCGGGTATGGCAGGATGTGGGAGTGGATTTCGTCACAGGCCTACCTTTAACTGAGCAAGGCAATGACGCATTTGTAGCATTTACATGCAAACTGTCTAAAATGGTACATGTGGTTCCTATGAATTTTGGGGACAGCTCCGCTGCTACAGTGGCACGTATCTACTTTGACACGGTGTGGAGACAACATGGAGCTCCGATGAAAATAGTCAGTGCCCGTGATCCACGCTTCCAGGATACCTTCTGGAAGGAGTTGATGAGATTGATGGGTGTGAAGGTGGCGATGACTACGCCCTACAACCCTCGCTCTGATGGTCAAGCAGAGCACACTAACAGGGTGGTGGAGGACATGTTAAGATCGTTTGTGGAGGACAATCCAGAGTCCTGGGACTTATACGCTACGAACGTAGAGTTCGCAATCAACGATTCGCGTAATAATGATGTTACAGGTTTCACTCCATTTGAATTATGTTGTGGTGTGTCGCCTATGTCGCAACTTGACATCTTCCTGGAGGCCGCTCAGTTGCACAGCGGTCGACGAAAAGGAGGGGTAGGGACTGCACATGAATGGGCATCGAGATTTTCGTCGCGGTTGCGAGACGCACGCAGCAAACTTGAGCTAGCACAGCGCAGGCAGCGGGACGCTTTTGATCAGCGACACACACACACACAACGGGAGTACGCGGTAGGTGACTTGGTCTGGATTGAGGCTAAACATCTCACAGAGAAGTTGATGGACAGAGCCTTGTGCCGCAAGCTGAGCAAACGGTGGCATGGTCCAGTCGCAGTTACGGAACGCTTTTACAGCGATCTGCAGGCGGAAATGCCCGAGGCAGACAGAGGGGCGCCAGTGGCGTATAGACTGAAGTTGCTCCCACATTGGAGAGTACATGACGTGTTCGCGCAGCACAGATTGAAACCCTGCACAGGTGGGGAGGGCACTTTCGCTCTGCGACAGCAGACAGTGACACCCGAAGCAGTGGTGGTGGACGGACAAAAGGAGACTCATGTAGAGAAAATTCTGAGCCGACGCGTACGCGTGAGTAGGGGCAAGGAAATAGAGGAATGGAAGGTGCGATGGACCGGGTTCTCTAAAGCCCATGATCAGTGGAGAACGCGTGATAAGTTAGAGCGCTGTGCTCCATTACAACAGTTGCGGGATTTTGAAGAGAGACGCCTAGCAATGGAGCAGCAGGTCAGAGATTCAGCTGCGCGGAGAAGAGAACATCGACGACATCAGGATGCTGCGTTGACGATGACAGCGGGAACCTTGGTGCAGCAATTATCAGCGCAATTCTGGGGTATGTCTAACAGCTCCGCGAATGCGTGTCTTCCATGGGAAGAACAACACTTTACCGATTCTGGAGAAGTGGCGTATGTGACTGAGTTATCACCAGTTTCAGTAAAACCTATCAGAATATTGGTACTCTTCAGTGGCACTCGCTCAGTTCAAAGGACCTTCACAGAATGCTTCCCTCAGGTACAGACAGTATCTTTAGATTCTGATAAGTTCTGGCGATCTACGCATGTCACCAGAATTGAAGATTGGGAATATTGGAGCCATTACCCTCCTGGATATTTTGATGTAATATGGGCGAGTCCACCATGTACACACTATAGTCAAGCGCGAACTACTGGAGGACCACCAGATTTAGTATCTGCAGACGCTTGTGTAGAACGCACCCTAAATATCATCGAATATCTCAGACCGCGCTATTGGTTTCTGGAAAATCCAAAAGGGCGATATCCCAATGCCTTGCGATTCAGACCGGTAGTGAATCAATTACCTACTCCCCTGTTTTGTTCATATTGTATGTTCGGGGAGAAGTATAAGAAACCTACTTGCATCTGGACTAATGCGCCGCCTAGCGCACCATTGCGGGAATGTACCTCGCAGACTCCGTGTCCATGTAAATGGGCGACTGGAGTGCACCCACTTACCGCTCAACTAGGACCTCATCCAGATCAGCACGGAATGCAAAAACCTCACGCACTATATCATATACCTGCTAAGTTACTGAGAACTTTATTTCAGCGGTTATTTCCCAGGAATACAGGTGATGAAGATGCTGGGGTGACATCAGGAGAAAGCCACCCCTAAGGGGGGGAGAGTTGTGCCAGGGGGCACGATAGACTGCCAAATTGCCCCTACGGAAGGGGGATCCGATTCAGATTACCGGCATATTGGGGGAATAATGATAGGGAATCTGAGATCGAGGATGAAGAATGAAAAATCAGTAAATGTTATCTCTCTGGCAGAATCGTGAACGATAGTAGTATTATTAGGAACGATTATGACAGAATAAACGGTGTCACTACGATACCGTGACAGGTGACGATAGAGATGACATTTATGGCGGCGCAGGTTGGGGAAAAACAGGGATTCCTGTGACGAGAGAAACTAGCCGAACAGCCTGTGCTATATAGTGATGAAACACGATTCCCTTGGGAGCTTTGTTACAGAATAAAAATGTTTTCGTAACACGGGCCGTATTGCATAATCACCAGTTGTGATATATATATCGATTCGTATCCGATTACTCTGAAACTTCGTATATGCATTTGTATGCCCGTGACAGTTGAAAAAAATCAATAATTTCAAGTGTGCGTTTCACAATAGTGTCCGCTAACACCAAATTTCTTGGTTTGCGTCGGTGTGCTTTGGAATACTCCGTGCACGGTGGACTTGCCCATATTATATCAAATGTTTTTGGGACATATGTGTTTTTATAGTTCCATTGAAGAATATCACATCGTATGGTTGGATTATATTTTTCAAGAATGTCTAATGTTATAATCTCACAACTTGGGTAAATTTTAATTAATGCTTTTGAAAATGATTTTGTTCCGCAAAAAAGTTCTAATATTTTCATATATGTTTATTTTATTCATTTTTTTAAAAAAAGAAACTAGAGTAATGATAAGTTTGCATAACGATGATTGTTTCAACATTTTCCCTAACATACCAAGAAATTCAATAGACCTTTTCATTTGTGATTTACCATATAATCAAACAAATTGTTCTTGGGATAAAATTCCTTTCGATTTAGATAAATTATGGATTTAATTAAAGAAAATAGGTAAAAGACATTCAGCCTACATTTTTACTACTACCACTAAATTTGGACATACCATTATTGAAAGTAATAAGAAGATGTTTCGATATGATATCGTATATGAGAAAACAATGTCATTAGGCTTTTATCATGCAAATCAAATGCCTTTGAGAAGTCATGAAATGATATATGTATTTTATAAACATTTACCAACATTTAATCCAATAATGCTTGGAGGTCACAAACCTTATATAAGACAAGGTCAAGGTCCTCGGACTGAATTATACACTCATTACACCGATAGAACACCAACCATTTGTAAAGATGGAAAACGATTTCCAAGAAGTGTTATCAAATTTTCGAATGGAAATTACAAAAGTAAACATCCTTGTAGTAAACCGTACGATTTGTTCGAATGGATAATCAAATCTTACTCGAATCCTTACGATAATGTATTAGATTGTTGTATGGGTGTTGGAAATTCAGGTTTGGCATGTAAAAATCTCAAAAGAAACTATACAAGTATTGAAATTGACAAGAAATACTTCGAAATAGCTAAAGAAAACATCGAAAACTCAGAATAGATTCCTAAATTTGACTTCAGAATCGAATTCTTTGCGAAATTTTTTGTTTATAGTATGTTTGCGAACATAAAAAGCTCATTTTTTTCTAAGTGCGTTTTTGAGTTACTTTTTCGCTCAAAATGTGTAACTTAAATTCTGAAAATTCCGTTTTGATTTTTACAAATCTGACTTCAGAAATGGATTCCTTGCGAAATTCTACGTATAGAAAGTATTTATTAAGAGTTTTTTGTTGTTGATTTGGTGTTGATTTAGCGTCGTTTCCTACGACAATTCTCTGCTTATTTACTTCTCGTACGCTTCTCGTACCCCCCTTCAACGACACATGACATACACATGACAAACACATGACATACACATGACAGACACATGACAACCACATGACAGACACATGACAGACACATGACACTCGTATGCAAAACATTTATTTCATAGTAATCGTTATATTGAAACACGGCGTTGTCATTTGACTGTCATGTGTCTGTCATGTGTCTGTCATGTGTCTGTCATGTGTCTGTCATGTGTCGTTGAAGGGGGGTACGAGAAGCGTGCGAGAAGCGTGCATAAAGCATACAAGTGAGTTACACAAAGCAGGAACAAATAAATATTGTCGAGTGGACATCAAATATTATCGAGTAGTCAGCAAATATTATCGAGCAGTCATCGAAAATTATCGAGCAGTCATCGAACATTATCGAGAAGTCATCGAATAGAATCGAGCAGTCATCGAATATTATC
>LGRX02000139.1:0-29522 GCA_001247695.2 Cymbomonas tetramitiformis
TTTAGATTGTCCCCCTCTTTGAAAAATCCGGTTTTTTATGTCACGCTTTTGTGTATTGGGGAAAAATCTTTAGATTGTCCCCCTCTTTGAAAAAGTCCGTTTTATGACGTGACAAATTTGTGTATAAATTTTTAGGAGTTTGATATTGGGGAAAAATCTTTAGATTGTCCCCCTCTTTGAAAAAGTCCGATTTATGACGTCACAAATTTGCGTATAAATTTTTAGAGGTTTGATTTCGCAGAAACCAGCTATTACAGAACGAACATCGCTTTGCGTCACGCTCTTTTGCGTGACGCTTTTTGCGTCACGTATAGTGTAGTAGTTTACAGCCTAGCTTTGCGTGACGCTTTTTGCGTCACGTATAGTGTAGTAGTTTACAGCCTAGCTTTGCGTGACGCTTTTTGCGTCACGTATAGTGTAGTAGTTTACAGCCTAGCTTTGCGTGACGCTTTTTGGGAGGTTACTTTCAATTTGCGTCGTTGAGATGAAAGCTGCTAACAAAATGTTTATCGTGGATATGTTTTTTTGCGTATAAATTTTTAGAGACTCGCGCTCACGCTCTTTTTATTTAGAGAGTTCATTTCGTTGCGACCAGGTATTCCAAAACGAGCACTGATTTGTGTCACGCTTTTTCTGTCACGCTTTTTCTGTCACGCTTTTCGCGCTCACGCTCTTTTTATTTAGAGCCTTCATTTCGTTTATGGTCAATATTCAATTTTATTGAAATTCACGGTGTCATGACTCTTGATTATAAATATAAATTAGCGTTCAGTATTATATTTTAATTATTAATAATTGATATTTTATAATAAGATGAAGAGCATAAATATATGGATGTGGTCGACATTGACACAAAAACGTATGACATGACATGACATAAAACGCAGTCTTAAAAGCGTTGAGCTGAGATGAGAGCTTCGACAATGAAAGTTGATGACACTGTCATGAACGTCAGTTGTATAGGCTGGCCGACGTACGACGAGTCCGATGGAAATCAAGTTGCTTCTCACATTTTTTTTTGTGGGGTGGCCGTGACCCGTAGGGGAATCGACAGCTTACTATCTATTAATTTTTATTCTTTGAAAGGGAGAACAACTGGGCTGTTTGAGCCTCGCAGGTGATTTGGCCTTTTCGTCAATACACGTCTACTTCAATTGAATGACCACCAACCTAATATTTTAATAATTTTTAGAGGTTTGATTTCGCAGAAACCAGCTATTACAGAACGAACATTGCTTTGCGTCACGCTCTTTTGCGTGACGCTTTTTTCGTCACGTATAGTGTAGTAGTTTACAGCCTAGCTTTGCGTGACGCTTTTTGGGAGACGTATAGTGTAGTAGTTTATAGCCTAGCTTTGCGTGACTACTTTCAATTTGCGTCGTTCAGATGAAAGCTGCTAACAAAATTTCAATTGTGGATATGTTTGCCGCAAATTTCACTGTGATGTATAAATTTGAGAAGTCTTTAAAAGATAATAATAGAAGAAATCAATTTGCTCGTTGAGATGAAAGCTGCAAAGAAAATTTCAATCGCAAATATGTTTGTATACGTGGTTGTATATTTGAATATGTGGGTAATGGATACCCCCTGAGTCACCAGAATTCCTCGATTTCTCCAATAGCAAAGAGGTAAACAGATACCTCGGAGTATGGTTTGCACTAAATGGGGAATGGGACAAACAGGCGGAAATCCTTATCGACAGACTTAAATCTACCTTAATATCCATCCAACTGCAACACATGACTCTACACCAGCTAAGATATGTTATAAATGCGGTTGTAGTTCCGAGGATGGCATACCCCCTTAAAGTTACCTCAGCAATTGCCAACTCCTCAAAGAATGTCGCAATTGAATTAGACAAAATGATAGCTTCGTTTATAATTAAATATTTGGGCTGCCCAGTTGACACCAATCACCAAATAATCTGGACAGCAGTCTGCCAAGGCGGGTACGGTATTGATAGTGTCTTTGATGTTGTAACCGCGTCGTGTATTACCGAAACTATGAACACCCTGTGTTCTGCGGATGAACACGAATATTGGCAACACAACCACACGGACCGTATCACTGATCCCCACCTCATCTCACTATACCGTAGAAACAGCAATCTATGGCTTAAAATAATAATTCAAAACATGAACAACGAAATGGGTAAAAATGCCATCTCGGGTTTCCCCTTATCACACTATGCAACCTACAGTCACACTAAAGACAAACGCTTTAACTGGTTTAGGCGTACAGGTCACATTATGGCAAAACTTGGATACGCTATCGACTCTAAAAATTACCCTGAAAATGAAGCGGGTGAAACCACATTAATCACCACCCTTCCCAGACAACTCTACAATCATGTCGAGGAATGTTACCTCCGCAATACAAAAATACAACCTCAAGCACACAGGCTCCTTTCTAACTCCCTGCGGTGGAATGTTAAAAAACTGGCAAGAAAGTAAAGGCTTTTTCAGACTGAATGGTAATAGACCCCCTGGATGGCTAACCGAAATCGAAAAGGAAATGCTTCAAAACCCTGTAGATTTGGACCCACAGGCTAGATATGTCAAGAAACAATATAGAGACAACATAGTACCCCCCGACACGGGTGAATTTCATTGGAAAGGAAATGGTGACCGAAATTCCATCTCTCTTATTCACATTACCAATATTGACTTAGAGGCCATGTCAATACAATATACAGAATACAGTAACAATGCCATAAACCCTAATGTCTTTGTCCGAATCGAAGGTACCAACAGTCTTCAATACGACTTTGAATATAGCATCACCAATGACGGTTGCATCCTAATTCCAGCAGGTTCTATTTTCGAAAATAATGACCATATGGACCCGCCCTCTTCTGTCCTTGCTACAGTCAGTGATATTAACTCACACTATGATTACATCTCAGACAGACAGTATGAAACCATTATTGCCAGAATGAAAAACAAAACTGCGGAGGAAGAAAGTGAATACAGCTGCCCTAGCGACTCGGAAGAAGAATCCACCCCCAACGCCGAAAAGAGCAAACAAATGGAAGATCATGATATGGCAAGCGATGGTTCTCTATTTGCTGGAAAGAAAACAGCATGCAGTGGGGCAGCATATGCCATAAAAAACTTTGACAACGGGATGCCACTTGTACGGAAGATGAATATCCCCCCCTCAAGAACTTTCTCCGCATCGGGGCTCCTTATCAAGGAAGATATCCAAAACCCGAGTAGCACATCTGCTGAAATTGCGGGACTGCGATTTCTACTCACAGAACAAAAAGAGAAACTCCTCAAATCCATTACTCCAATGGTACATGCCATTGACTCCATGGCAGCAATATCTGCGGTAACAAAGGATGGCAGGTCCATGAGTGCTCGGGACAAACTACGTGAAGCTAATCGCAGAGATGTGCAGGCTGTTCGCCTATTGCTAGAAGAACTTGGCTTTTACAGTGAAGGAGACCACAGTAAAATCATCCTTAAATGGATTAGGGGTCACAATAATGACAAAGTCCATGACAGAGTGGACCGTACTGCTAAAAGAGCCTCATTCAGAGGGGGCTGTTTAGACATCTCCCGCTACGACCCTGCCGAGGAACTACCCTTCTCATTATTCTTTTTTGAGGTCCCTATTTTAGGCGATATCCGTAGTCACATCAGAAGAATTCAACGACTCTCACACTATCATAATTGGAGAACTCTACAGTCCCAAGGGAAGTACCTGAGAATGCTCAACGAGAATAACACCGCCCCCACCAAAGATATTTCCAAAATAACACCTAAAGCTTTCACCGCTTCTAGAAGTAGAGAACTCCTGGGTCTTCAAGCCTCTCCAGCACGCTTATTTAAACTGGGGAAAAGCGGGACTGAAAACTGCCCCTACTGCCAACAGAATACAAAATGCACCTTTGAACACATCCAACTTGAATGCCCAGGACATAATAATAGTTTGTATAGTCTTAGAGCAACCCAAGATGGCGAACTAAGGAAAATCATCGCTGAAGAAATCTCAGAAAAGCCTAAACTACTAAACCCTGGAAAAGGTACCACATACATCAAAACACAGCCATCGAAACTTTTTCCACTTGCTGACCTAAGACAGGAAATGAATGAGGAATTATACTTACACGCTCTCCCGGAAGCTAGCATGTACCGTCCATCAAGTTCAAAAAAGAATACCATTGCTGTGACCGCAAAGCCCGAAATGGACCATGTTACGGGAACAATTAAATATCCCGAACTCCAATATGTCCAAAAGAAAGAGTTTTGGAAACTTTTGGCTTGGCACCGCCTTTCCAACAAAGCAGTCCCATGCTCACTTGCGGAGTACTCGAATAGGGCACACGATATTCATGAAGCACTCAATGCATGTAAGTTTGAATCGGGAGACCCTAAAAACTGCTACGCAATAAGAAGAAGCCTCTTAGATATTTTGGTGGATGACAGAAACCTTGACAAAAACGGCTGTGAACTTTTCTCCAACCCACTAAATGCCCACCCTAGAATTTACTCGAGAAGATGCATACCCACCACTAGAATGAAAAAAGCCCTCAGGCCCTTCTGCCATCATGGGAAAATCGGCTTTGATGGTCTCGCTTGGGATGCCTACGTGGACCCGTTAACAGGCATTGGCAGAATCGTTTACGGAAATCCCCCCTTTGATGGGAAGGATAAGGGCAAATCTTCGGCGGTTATGACTACCTTGGAAATGGGACATAAAGCGGCCAACACCGTCCCTGGATTTTCAGGAACATGGATTCTTCCGCTGTCTCCCAAAAACCAAAAAAGATGGTTTGATAAAGGTTTTAAACTTGTTTTCAGATTCCCGCATAACACTATTCCATTTATCCCACATGGTTATTGGACGGGTGATGACCCCTACGTTCTCCCAGGTGGCGGATGCTATAAGGATGATTTTTCGGATGTCGTTATCATAGCTATAGACAATGCACCCAGTGATACTCAACCAGCCTTTGACTGGAGGCCTACACAGAAAAAGATTGCCAGATGGTTCCTCAATGTCCTTCCTAAGTCCAGAGTCACGAAGAAGAGGCTAGAATACACCGGAGTCAGCCCTGATATTTGGAATGAAGTTCTGAACGAAAGTGACAAAGTACTTCCTTCTTCGCTGTGCCCATGGCCCACTCAAGACCCCCCCTATCATCAGAATGGTGCTGAGCATTATTATGGTGGTCACCATGACACGACAATCACCAATGCAAATTCCAAGCCCTTCATAAGCACCGTGAAATGGCCCAAAGTACTTACACTCATGGGGTACCTCCCTCCTCTTTTTGGTACTGTCCTCAACACGATAGGTGTTCCCCGTGGCAAGATTAAACCTCTCCTTAAAAAACTTTCAAGAATCTGTAGACAACACACCAAAAATAGGCGAGACGTGTTTCTGTTAAACACCACCACCACCTTGAACACTGACCCGCATACAGTTGACATCCTGGGCAGTGAGACCATGACAGAAACAGAAGCTGTGCAACAATCAAACGACTTTCTTCAAACCCTCCTGCAATAATTTTCAAAAGTCTTGCAATATAAGATGGTTCTCTGTCCCCTAGGGGAGGGGCCCTCCCCCCCCTCCCCTCCCCACCACCCCCTCTCCCCGCCCACCCTGACCCCCTTCCTCAGCGTCTCCAAATACCCCCTTAATTCTTCGACTTCCCTCCCCACCGCTCAGATACAGCCACCCCTCCACTCACCCGGCCATGGCTGCTTCTCCATCTTCTAGAGTTTTTTGCTCTGCACCTAGCTTTTCTCTAGATGTCATCCTGCTGAAAAGTGGGTTGAGCCCCTTTGTGGGCGCGCTATAGCAGAGGGAGTAGCCCCTGGTGTTTTCACTAGCCTGCTTTGCAGGGATACCGCACTCTCAGGACTTTGTCCCCTTTGCTAGCGTAAATGTTTTATTATTATCATTATTATGTTTGTATATATATTTATATATGTTTATAAATATATCGACAGAATGTCGTCTGAATAATTAATATTATAAAATATAAAATATAAAATATTCGGTAATAGCTCGAGGGTCTCCGAGAGACGACGCCTCCCCCTTCTGTTCCCCCCTCCGTTAATCGATCGGAGCGCGCGAGCGCGAGCGGAGCGGGGGCGAAGCCTCCGCGACGCGAAGCGGGAGCAGCGCGCGGTCGGTTGATGTTCGACTTGGACTTCGAACGCCAACGCCATAAGGCGCATGCCATGCCATGCAATGCCATGCAGTGCGAATGCCACAGAAGTCAGAACTCCTACTCGCAACCACAATCAATTTTGGAAATTGATTTTTCCCCACCTGTACGTTCACGTACCCCCTATAAATTTTTAGAGGTTTGATTTCGTAGAAACCAGCTATTACAGAACGAACACTGCTTTGCGTGACGCTCTTTTGCGTGACGCTTTTTGCGTCACGTATAGTGTAGTAGTTTACAGCCTAGCTTTGCGTGACGCTTTTTTGGGAGGTTACTTTCAATTTGCGTCGTTGAGATGAAAGCTGCTAACAAAATGTCCATCGTGGATATGATTTGTTGCGTATAAATTTTTAGAGACTTGCGCTCACGCTCTTTTTATTTAGAGACTTCATTTCGTTGCGACCAGGTATTCCGTCCAAAGTCCAAAGTCCAAATTCCACCAGGTATAGCGTCGTTAAATAAAAACTGACGTGACGCTTTTGTGTATTGGGGAAAAATCTTTAGATTGTCCCCCTCTTTGAAAAAGTCCGTTTTATGACGTCACAAATTTGTGTATAAATTTTTAGAGGTTTGATTTCGCAGAAACCAGCTATTACAGAACGAACATTGCTTTGCGTCACGCTCTTTTGCGTGACGCTTTTTGCGTCACGTATAGTGTAGTAGTTTACAGCCTAGCTTTGCGTCACGTATAGTGTAGTAGTCTATAGCCTAGCTTTGCGTGACGCTCTTTTGCGTGACGCTCTTTTGCGTGACGCTCTTTTGCGTGACGTTGGTGGACGAAATCAATTTGCGTCCTTGAGATGAAAGATGCAAACAAAATTTCAATCGCAAATATTTATATATATTTATAGGGGGTACGTGAACGTACAGGTGGGGAAAAATCAATTTCCAAAATCGATTGTGGTTGCGAGTAGTTCTAGTTGTTCGTTCTGAATTTTGTGGCATTCGCATTGCATGGCATAGCACGGCATGGCATACGCCTTATGGCGTTGGCGTTTGAAGTCCAAGTCGAACATCAACCGACCGCGCGCTGCTCCCGCTTCGCGTCGCGGAGGCTTTGCCCCCGCTCCGCTCGCGCTCGTACCGTTGTGGCTCATCGTTCTATTTAGGTGTCAACACTTAGATCGACCAATAAAATAGAAGATTGAACATCACGGTATCCAAATATCTACAAATCAAAATTCGGTATTTGCAACCAATAGTGTTATTTGAAGCATAGTAGCAAATATTTTGAAATTTGATGTCGCTCAACCCCCTTCGTCGAGCCGGCCTCAGCCAACCCCGCAGTGGGCGACGGGATGAGCCACGACGGGGGCGCGGAAGCCCAATCTCGCCCTCAAAATTAAAAGGCCAAATCACCTACGAGGCTCAAACATCCCAGTTGATCCAATTTCAAAGATCCAATTTCAAAGAATAAAATTAATAGATAGTAAGTTGTCGATTCCCCTACGGCTCACGGCCACCACAGTGGGGGGGGGCTTCGCCCTCCCCCCCAAAAAAATGTGGGAAGCAACTTGATTTCCATCGGACTCGGCCAGCCCATACAACTGACGTTCATGACAATGTCATCAACTTTCATTGTCGAAGCTCTCAGCTCAACGGTTTTCGGACTGCGTTTCAGTCATGTCATGTCATACGTTTTTATATCAATGTCGACCACATCCATATATTTATGCTCTTCATCTTTTATAAACAATATTAATTATTAATATTTAAAATATTATACTGAACGCTGAACGCTAACGTGATACCGTGAAAATATAATACTGAACGCTAACGTGAATTTGAATAACATTAAATATTGACCATAAACGAAATGAAGGCTCTAAATAAAAAGCGCGTGAGCGCGAAAAGCGTGACAGAAAAAAGGTGATAGAAAAAGCGTGACACAAATCAGTGCTCGTTTGGACGGAATACCTGGTCGCAACGAAATGAAGTCTCTAAATAAAAAGAGCGTGAGCGCGAGTCTCTAAAAATTTATATAGGGGGTACGTGAACGTACAGGTGGGGAAAAATCAATCTCCAAAATTGATTGTGGTTGCGAGTAGGAGTTCTGACTTCTGTGGCATTCGCATTGCATGGCATAGCATGGCATGGCATGCGCCTTATGGCGTTGGCGTTCGAAGTCCAAGTCGAACATCAACCGACCGCGCGCTGCTCCCGCTTCGCGTCGCGGAGGCTTCGCCCCCGCTCCGCTCGCGCTCGCGCGCTCCGATCGATTAACGGAGGGGGGGGACAGAAGGGGAGGCGTCGTCTCTCGGAGACCCTCGAGCTAAGTATTACCGAACGATCGCAACGAATTGAACGTCATCGAATATTTTAAGTTCTGACCAATCAAATAACGATAATAATATAATTTATTACCTTGTTCTCGCCTAAATTTTAATATAAATCTCAATGGCACGTATTGAATTATAAAAGAAAAACGTGTATGAAACACTTTCAAGGCAATCCATAATTTCGTTTACAGTTATTACAACAAGATTTTAGACGACTTTTCTAATGTCATAATTTTTGTGAATAATCACCCTTCGTCTCCTTTTATTTCTTAGACTTCGTCAACTGGGGGGGCTCCATCCCCCTACACTATCCCATTACTACAAGGCGTGAGGCCTCGACTGATTTTTATTTTTTTTAAGATATCGCCAAGTGGGGGGCTCCCCCACACCCCCCCCTTACTACAAACTATTTTCAAGACTTCGCCCAGTAGGGGGGTTTGCCCCCCCCACAACCCCCCATTTTTTCGGAATATTTTAAAACTTCGCCCATTGGGGGGGGCTCCGTGTCCCCACATCCGCCTATTACTACAAAAAAAATTAGACTTCGCCCAGTGTGGGGGCTCCGTCCCCCCACCCTCCCTAATAGCTGGTTTCTACGAAATCAAACCTCTAGAAATTTATATACAAAAGTGTTAAGGGCTTAGCTACCGGTGGCCGTCGATTTAAAGTATTAACACTGATCCCCCCCTCGATCCTCGCAAAAAAGAATTATCTCCGTCAGATCGATGGTCGCCGATCGACAGTCAAGGGTTCGAACAAAGGTTTAACTCATATTTTATTCGGTTTACCTCACATTTTATATTTTATATTATAATATTAATTATTCAGACGACATTCTGTCGATATATTTATAAATATATGTAAATATATATACAAACATATCTGCGATTGAAATTTTGTTTGCAGCTTTCATCTCAACGACGCAAATTGATTTCATCCACCAGCGTCACGCAAAAGAGCGTCACGCAAAAGAGCGTCACGCAAAGCTAGGCTATAAACTACTACACTATACGTGACGCAAAGCTAGGCTGTAAACTACTACACTAATACGTCTCCCAAAGCTAGGCTGTAAACTACTACACTAATACGTCACCCAAAAGAGCGTGACGCAAAGCAATGTTCGTTCTGTAATAGCTGGTTTTTGCGAAATCAAACCTCTAAAAATTTATACACAAAAGCGTGACGTCATAAAACAGACTTTTTCAAAGAGGGGGACAATCTAAAGATTTTTCCCCAATACGCAACAAAACATATCCACGATGGACATTTTGTTAGCAGCTTTCATCTCAACGACGCAAATTGAAAGTAACCTCCCAAAAAGCGTCACGCAAAGCTAGGCTGTAAACTACTACGCTATACGTGACGCAAAAAGCGTCACGCAAAAGAGCGTCACGCAAAGCAGTGTTCGTTCTGTAATACCTGGTTTCTACGAAATCAAACCTCTAAAAATTTATATCAAACTCCTAAAAATTTATACACAAATTTGTCACGTCATAAAACGGACTTTTTCAAAGAGGGGGACAATCTAAAGATTTTTCCCCAATAAATATATCGACAGAATGTCGTCTGAATAAGTAATATTATAAAATATAAAATATAAAATATAAAATATAAAATATGAATTAAACCGAATAAAATATGAGGTTAGAGGGTAGCTTTGCGTGACGCTTTTTGCGTGACTTATTTTGGGCGACGATAGTGTCTCAGTGTAGTTGTGTATACAATTTTAGAGGTTTGATTTTTGTAGAATCAGCTATTACAGTATATTACTAAATAGGGAGGGTGGGGGGACGGAGCCCCCACACTGGGCGAAGTCAATTTTTTTTGTAGTAATAGGCGGATGTGGGGACACGGAGCCCCCCCCACAAGGCGAAGTTTTAAAAAATTCCGAAAAAATGGGGGGTTGTGGGGGGCAAACCACTGGGCGAAGTCTTGAAAATAGTTTGTAGTAAGGGGTGTGGGGGGAGCCCCCCACTTGGCGATATCTAAAAAAAAAAAACAGTCGAGGCCTCCCAAGCCTTGTAGTAATGGTATAGTGTCACAGGGGGATGGTGCCCCCCCAGTTGACGAAGTGTGATGTATAAATTTGAGAAGTCTTTAAATATTAATAATTGGAGAAATTGACGGGAAGTGTGAAATATATATATAGTGAATATATATATATGTACGCAGGGCACTTCTCGCGAACCCGCCTGAGGCATGCACCTCTCTCCGGGCCGCGGGGCACAAAAATAGATATTTTTAAAAATGTAATTTTTCTACTAACTGTGCTCGCAGGATGCTGGAGCCGGACCACATGGACCACGCGAATGGCGACATGTCAGACGGCGCAACGGCTGGATGCAGATTTGGCCCGACACTGCCCCGATTCCTGTCTTTCTGACCCGTTTCCATGCCGTACTAACTGGGTTTTGAGAGCGCAGGGCACAAAGCAGAACGAAAGGCGGCACTCAACCGTACACAACCGTAGACTCAACCGTAGCGGCACGCCGAAAGGCCCAACAGTAGAGCTCAGCGAAAGCGTCAACAGTAGGCTAAAAAACCGGGAAAAAATGAACTCCAGAGGTGCAATCAAGAGGACATCCAGAGGCTCCCCACTTATGGGGCAGAAGGGCGGAAAAGGGGGGAATCCACCACGTAGGAACAGAGAGCTGTTGGACGAGGAGCAGACTGGCACGCTGCTCAGACACTTTCAGGGGAAGGACCATGCAGCCACGGGAACTTTCACTGACGGCGCGCATCTACCGCAGCTGCCCGACGACTTCAACCACTGCCTAAACGCTTTCATCGAAAAATACTGCAGTCAGCACGGCGAGAAAACGGCGCTGGAGGCGAGGGCAGAATATTTCAGCACTGCCTACCCAGACAGGCGGCTTGAGTATACCCAGTGCTCGCAGGGCTACCCACTGGAGAATCCGTACGGCGTGCGAAACGAAAAGGGGGAGACCATCTACACCCTTCTACAGAACTGTGCCGAAATCCAACCCAGTGAGATAGACGAATATTGCATCCCAAAGGGCGGGCAGGGACACATCGTGGTGGCCCCGCTGCGTTCATATGGGCCTCTGGTGGTAGAGTATTTGCAGCATATGACCGCGGCTGTCAGGCACTTTCACCAACTCGGAGAAGGAACCATGGTAATCTCCCAAGAGAACCCACCTGCAATACGGTGGGTGGGGGATAAGGTTGCTGCCATCCGCCTCACTTTTGTGAAACCAGAATACGCAGCGACTGTCATGTCAACGACCCTCGCTCACTTGCCAATCCACTGTGGGAAACTTGGAGCTGACAACATCGCTGACAGTGAAAGGGCGATCCCGAGGGTGAGGATAGCCGGCAGGGGAGGAGACCGTGGGGGGGCTGAGGAACGACAGCTGTGCATCACCAGCGAGGGCCTAAAAGGTAGGACGCTGCAGTCGCTGGAGGAGGAGCTGGCAGGTATGCACATCATAGAGGCGGCTATGAAGGGCTCTTGGGAGGACTCGGTTCCCGCCGCCACCGCCCTGAACAACATCAGAATCGTCGCCACCAGCGAGAAGGCAGCGCAGCAACTGGAAACGGGCGACATCAAGATACCGAGCCTGACCGAGTACGACGTACAGAGGATACCGACAAACAGAGCAATCCAGCATCTCTTCGCCACCGAGGTGGTCATAGTTGACTATGACAGAAGCATCAACTATGAGTTTGACGCGGACTTCCTGGTAACGTCCATCAACGAGACCCTCACCGACAAACTGGGTGAAGGCCAACACCTGCTGCCGTGGCCGCCATCATACACCAAGCCGGCCACGGACGAATCGGTTCCTGCATCATACCTGAGAGTAAGAAAACTGAAGAGGGGGCAGATATTCTCCGCCGTGGCCAGCGAAAAAGTCTACGCCTGGATAGCTGAACTACCAGAGAAGCGGTTCTCGATCAAGATAGAACATCTTGGTATGAGGTTCGAGTGCCAACACTCGGACTTCTCCCGATCCGGTAAGTACGCAAAAAGCAAGGGTGGCGGCGGCAGAGGCACGGTGCCACCCACCACACAGTCAGCAGACGAGGTTGTCCAAGCACTGGAAGGAAGGCTGGCATCCTTCGCCAAGGTGGCGAAAGGAGACAGCAAAACCGAGGAAGAGGTACGGGCTCTACGTGTGGTGGTTGAGAGGCTAGAGACTGCCACGGCCAAAGGATTCAAGGACACCGTCAAGAGTGTCGAACGGGTCGGTGACGGGGTGATCGACCTCACCGAGAAGTCCAAGGGCTTCAGCGAACTTCAACTTGAACTCCAACAAAAGATGGTCGACAACCTCATCAAGCTCAACTCGGGACAGCAGCTGAACTCCCCGCAGTCTGACGACTCCCTCCACTTCCGTAAGAGGACCAAACAACGCATCGAATCTCCGGAAGGGGACACCGCTATGCTCGACAAAGAAAGGCAGGACCTGGAAAAGAAGCTGGCAGCCGTCGAAAGGTCTCAGCAAAAGGTAAAACCCGCACACCCCACTGCCTGGAAAACTGCACTGAATACCAACCGAGTGATCAGCAAAGGCAACACAAAGAACAGAGGGGAGCAGAGAGGCTACCCACTGCCTGAATCGACCCGGGTTGCCACTGGCAGCAAAACTCCTGAAGTTGCATCCAAGGGACTAACAATAAAGGGGACTGACCACAGGCTAGCCGATCCAAGCTGGCAAGGGGGAGCAGAAACGGGTAGAACAGCAAGCCAGCAGAAGAGCAAATACCGGGCGGCATCAGGTGAAAAAGAAAAGCACCACTCCGAGCTCGATCGAGGGAACTACCAGCACAGCTGTTCACCATATATTTATTGCCTGAATAGAACTGCAACTAGCCATGCAAACACCTACAAATATGTAATAAGCAGCTGGGGTGTACCCATAAATCCCTGCCCTGCCCAGTGCCATCGTTGTGACCTCTTGCCCCAAATAATTGATACCTGCAAGCTAAAAATCGATGTACACAAATGCAAGAGCGGGGGTAACGAAAATAGTAACCGACACCACACTGCCAACGAGGCAGAAGCACTGCACGAAGGTAGATACAGTAGAATAGCAGCCGAAACCGAAACCGGGGCCGCAGGACATAACACTAAGCAATACAGAATGTTAAGCAACCAAAGGTGCAATGACATGCACCCCGAAATAATGAGGAATACTACAGATACAAATAAGAAATGGCGACACATGGCTCAAAGAGACCGCAGTAATAACTCACAAAGCAAGGGGCAAAAGGAGGGAACAAGCATAAGACAAAACTGTGAACAAATGTGTAGAAAGGAAGGTGAAATAGCTGGCCCTATAGGTACACAGGAAGATAAAGGAAACCCTAAGGCCACCCTAAGCAAATTGAGCACCAAAAGGCCCCTGGGGGGAGCAGCACAGAAAGGCTCGACAGGAAAACTCTTGGGGGGACTAATTTACAAATGGACAGTCGATACGCAAATTTCTAGAGGGAACCGGCGACCTTCGGTGTTTAGCGAATTGCTCCAGGAGCTCTACGTTAAAATACGAAGTTTTGTAAAAACAACTCTGACCGAGCAATATTTCAAGGGAACAACCAAGGGTCACACACAAAGACATATTGGGAAGAACGAAGCCCAGACATGTGGCAAAAAGGACGGGACGACGCTGCAGGCAAACGTAACGCGTAACAAGGAGAGCAATGCGGAGTCAGGAGAACCTGCACGCTGGCAGAACGACGAGGAAAGTGACAACAAGAGGAACCCACAAGATATATTGAATGGGAAAAGGCTGATTGCAACAACCTGCACAACTATATGGAGGGAAATAAGGGGAAACCCTAACCCAAAGGGGGCTTACCTACAGGAAAAGGGGGGAGTAGGGGCACATAAAAGTGAAATTAGACGGAAATATTTTACACAGGGCCTACAAATGGCAAAACATGAACGTGAAATGAAAATGAACTTGAACGGACGACTTTGGACATTTAGCGAATTGCTCCAGAAGCTCTACGTAAAAAATCGAAGTTTTGTAAAAACGACCCCAGCGGAGCAATATTTTAAGGAGGCAACTAAGGGTTATGTACAAAGACAAATTGGGAAGAATGAAGCCCAGATATGCTGCAAAAGGAACGGGGCGACGCTGCAGACATGTGTAACGCGTAACAAGGAAAACTGTACGAAGCTAGAAGAACGTGCACACCGACGGAACGATAGGGATAACGATGGCAGGAGGAACCCACAAGATACATTGAAAGGGAAAAGGCCAACTACAACAGCTTGCACAGCTGTGTGGAGGGAAATGAAGGGAAACCCTAACCCAAAGGGTGATTACCTACAGAAAAAGGGGGGTATAGGTGCACTTAATAACAAAATTAGACGAAAAAATTTCACACAGGGCCTACAAATGGTAAAATACAAACGTAAAATAAAAATGAACTTGAACGGACGACATTGGACATTTAGCGAATTGCTCCAGGAGCTCTACGTAAAAAGACGAAGTTTTATACAAATGGCCCAAAAGGGGGAAAACTTTGAGGGGACACCCATAGGGCATAAACCAATAAGGATTGAGGAAAACGAAGCTCGGAAATACAGTAAGAAGGGTATAAGGAGACGGAAGGAGTGCGTAACGCGTAACAAGGGAGGCAGTACGGAGGAAGAGGAACACAACCAAAAGGGATGCGTAGTGGATAATGGACATGAAGATAACCCACAAGGCGCACTAACAAAAGCGATATTTGCAATTTGCGTTGCGATTACGGTCTTAACGAAAAATAATACGGGCGGACGAAATAGACCAGTACAAAAACCAACACAAAGGGTGCGGATGACAACACGCAAGGAGGCTAGCAGGAGGGCGGAAACGGGAGTGCTGGGTGAGGCTCCGGAAAGGGAGCATGCAACGCAATGCATGCAGAAAAGGAGCACAGCAGCAACAGCAAAAACCCGGCAAACAACTGAAACTGGAAAGGGAAATGAAGAAATGCCAAGAAGAGTCAACGACCAACACCAAGGAACAACACAGGAAAAGCCCCCAAAGGGCCCCAGGTGGTTAGCCGCAACAGAAGAGGGGGGACGAAGGGCGAAACTCAGAAGAAACCTCACATATTACCTACGGGCGAACCGGCAGGAGCATGCATATGCACACAAAAGAGGAAGGAGATATTGGAGTGAACATGCGAAAGGGAAAATATTCAGGTGGGTACAACGTACCAAATATGACAGACCACAACTAGTCAGAAGCAACCAGGTAGTAAGGCAAGAAACAAAGGACAGGAACCAGAGTAGGTGGGCACGAAAACACAGCGAGATGCGCCGAATGAAAAGGGAAGGCCAGAACATAGCAAGAATGGTGGGGGCCCAAATAATGAGTATGCACGTAACACTAGATGTGCTGAGCACTCTGGCTAAACAGATGGAGCAGGCACAACTAGCAATAAAAAACCCTCGACAAAAAGCGGTACCACAGGTCAAAACAATGAGTGAAAAGCCGACGATAGCACGTGGGGAAGCCCTGGGCACAAGACCCGACGGGAAAGCTGAACGGGTTGAGGAGGCGGGTAGGAATGCCGAAGCGAAACTACAGCTCTCGCATATAGGGGGGGGAAAATGCTCGAACGAGAAAATGGAAGGACAGTACCCCAAGAATTCTGTCACGCAGGGAATATTTGCCAAGGATGGGAAACTGAATATGCACCAAGTGGACCTTGCGCTCGAAACACTGGAAGACAACCCTCCGGGTTCAACAACCATGCAAGAAATACTGAAGATGCTAAGGGAAAATGACAAAAAATTTCTGGAAATGATAAAAGAAAAAGTCGCCAAAAAGGGTGGCACCCAGATACCAGTAGTAGGAAACGGACACTGGCTACTACTGATGGTAGGAGTCTGCGTCGCAAAAGGTAACCACACGTTGCAGGCCTATGTATACGATTCCATGGGCATGGAAAGACAGACACGGAAGAAAACCGCCCAAGGGCACACGAGAATGGCGGAGGAACTGCAAGTAGCAGTGAGTGCATGGGTAACGGGCAATAAGGAGGCAATGGGGTGCCTAGAAGCTAGAGCCACGCCGATGTACGACAGGCACCAACACGATGCATTCAGCTGCGGCGTCTGGGTGATATATGTTGCGGAGCTATGGCAACAGTGGCTGATAGAAAGGAAAGGAGCCTGGATACAACACGTGTACACGAACACACTCCAAACCAGTCAATGCGTGACACTACACACCACGGAAATAGTGAACAGATGCAGAGACAGATTCAGGCCAAAGATAAAGTCGGCCATAATGAGGGAAAATAAGCCACATGCAGAACAGGACACGGATGAAGTTGAGCTGACAAGGGAGGACCCAGCAAAAAGGACTGGGGCAAAACAGGCGCGAACCCAAGGAACGTGTGCGGCGGATGCCTTCATGCGGGAGGTGGAGCGTGGCCGCACAGGGGAACAGGTGGAGGACACAATGCGACAACAAGGAGTGGGCATACAAACAATAATGAACGTTCAGGAAGCACTTCAAGCGCTACAACAAGACACTGAAGCCCTCATAGGTGAAACAATGAGAAAATTGTCAACAGATGGCCGAACCCAAATAGCAATAAGAGATGGAGAAAAATGGGCAATGGTGATGCTCACAATAACAAGCCAGGACATGCAGGCGCATGTGTGGCTACCTACTGGAGGAATAGAAAAACAGGACGAACTGCTAATAGCTGTAGATGTTTGGACCATACTGCGAGAAGCCTACGACCTGCAAAAGGTGAAATACAGTGGACTAAAAACACATAGCACACCACCAGAATGGGGAAAATTCAGTCAAGGTGAGCAAGCGATAAGAGTGGCGGGGAGCTGGAAATACTGGCATGTTGATGGCAAACCAGGACACTTCAAACTCGGGACTAGAAACACGGCACGACTGCGGGGGGAGACTCGGGAGATGCGGCGGACGACAGAACAAACAACTGGGCCGGCCGAGGAGGACGTAAAAAGTGACGAACCGAGGGAAGATGGCAGGGCACCTACTACGGAGCAACACGCCACGGGCGAAGCAACGGGAGAAAAGAACACAAGTACCACGGACAAGCTAGTTCAGGCCACGCTACGGTTCCGCCCGATAAGCAAAGAACAGGCGAACGAAAGGCTAAAGAAGGAGGAGGGAACGGCGACAGGAAAAAAGCTGAGGCCTCCCGCGAACGCCAAGAAATACCCGCCACCTACTACAACAACGAAAATGAACAAAAGGGACAATGAGGAAACCAGAGGGTCCCTGGAGGCACTGAAACAATGGGGTGGGAACATGCCAAAAACGGAGAACCTAAACATTGAAGAAATGAGAGAAGCACAACAACACACCGTAAAATTCCTAACATGGAACATACAGGGCGCCCGGCACTCACTGTACGAACTGGAGGAGCAAATGGAAAAATGGGGGATAGATATAGCAATAGTCACGGAAACTAAGACTGCGAATGAGGAAATAAAAAGACACTTCAGAAACAAAAAACAGTCAAACATATGCACAAGCATACCAACAGAGGAAGGGGAGGGAGAAGAGAGCAACCACAAGGCGGGCCTCGCCGTAATACTCACAGGGGAATATGCCAAACCACATAACTACACCGAGGTGCAGGTACCGCATTTACGAGGAGTGCTCACACACACGCTGCTCCACTTTCCGGGAGGAAAATACTTACACCTGCTAGGGGTGTACTACCCAGTGGAAGGGAAGGACGTGGCGGAAGAGACAGGACGAGGGGAACTCGACAGAGAGGCGGCCAGGAATGGCATACAGGAGTATGTGCGGATGGTGACCACAGCCAGCGAAAATGCGGCAGGACAAACAGTACTGATTTGTGGGGACCTGAATGCCACGACGGGAACACCGAAAAACAGCAGGGACAAAGAATGGAACAAAACCCTGAAGCCACGGGTCTGCAAGACGTGGGAGGGACCAGGGAAACAACACTAACATGGCATGAACGACGGAACATAGACAGAATGCTAGCAAGCAAAGCAGAATTACAATACTACACGCAACCAACGGCAGGAGAACTCACCGAGCTACACATGAGCGACCACAAAATGGTCTGCACGACGCAACTGGACCTAAAAGCCTGGGGGACCCACCGACCAACGGCACAAAAGCCACAACATGCAAAAACAGACAGACTGAAACTCCCGCTAACAGAAGCAGAGGGGAACACCCTCAGGCAAACACTGGACGCCGCATATACGAAGGAATTACAAGATGAAATGCAAGAAGCAATAAACGGAATAAAAACAGCAACCAGCACAAGGCACAGAAAAAGGGCAATAGACTACGCGGGAGGGGTGGTTGCAAGGATAATGGGGGAGGCAAGAGACAGGGCAATGATGGATGTCAACCTACCGAAACAAGCGGCGGCACCAGAACAACAACATGGGCTACACCTCCCAAAAACCCTCCGCAAGGAAAGGGACGGCCACCTGAAAGAAAGGAACAGGTGCCGTGAGAACATAGCATTATGGAAGAAGGACATAGAAGCACGAGAACAAGTAACCGAGGAAGTACGGACGGAAGATTTTGACAACCGAACAAGCGAAATGAGGAAATGGGAACAATGGGAACGGGAACAGAAAAAGCTTGCGACAAAAGAGGCAAGGAAGTGCATTAAAGAGCACGAAGCAAACCGAAAACAGAAAACAAGAATGAAAATGAGAGAAGGATACTGGGGCAACATAAAGCACTACCATAAATTGATATACAAAAAAGAGATAGAAAATGGAACAGCACCAGCTACAACAATACAAGCGATGGAAACCATACAAGGAGAGCTAGTGGTAGGACACCAAAAAGTGGCACAGGCAATGGGCGAACACATTGCGTGGTCGGAACCATACAAAATGAAGGAACCAGAGAAAGGACTTAAAGATACGCCACCCTGGCTTGACGAAAGGTACAAGAACTATATGAAGGAAAACCAATGCAAAAGGCCGGACCAAACAAAAGTAAACCTGAATGTGGACAAAGAGGCTTATAGACAGGCGGTGAAGAAAATGAAAACCAACAAAGCAGCCGGGCCCATGGGGATACAAAATGAAATACTGAAACAAATGCCGGACAGATTCCACGACCAACTGTGTGAACTCATGAAATTAATGTGGGAGCATAGACACACCCCCCTACCATGGAAAAAAGGCTACTTCTGCTTCCACCACAAGCAGGGTGAAGTAACAAAACAAAAAAACTACCGACCCATAGCACTACTGGATTGCCTGTTCAAATTATACACTACAGTACTCACAAAAATGCTAGCTGACTTCTGTGAAATAAACGGCATGCTCTCGGAAGCACAAGAGGGCTCAAGGGAAAACCACAACACAATGAAGCAACTCACCAGGGTAACCAATGCCATTGAAGACGCCAACCTCTCTAAACGAAACCTACATGCAACCTACGTGGATTTCGAAAATGCGTATGGCTCGGTTGACCACAAAAGACTCATTACGACACTAAAACACCTGGGGGTGCCACCACAACTTACCGAAGCTGTTAGGGACATACTGGGCGAAAACGAGGAGGACTCCATGCAAATGAGAGCAAAAGTAGGGGACCAGGTCTCGGAAGAGGTGCCAATAAGAAGGGGGATTCTGCAAGGCGACAGCATGAGCCCGCTACTATTCATACTATACCTGGAACCTCTCCTTAGATGGCTAGAGGTGGGGGACCATGGATACCAGCACAAGTATGCAACTGACAGGGAGCTCAGAGGGGAACTGAGAACCTCCTCCGGAGCATTTGTGGATGACCTAATTATACTAACCAAACTAATGACAGGCATGGAGCAACAGCTAAAGAAACTCTCGGCATTTGGAGACTGGAGTGGACTCAGAATAAACGAGGACAAAACAAAGATAACAGGGGTGGAACATGGCAACAAGAATGTGAAAGAAAGTAGGCACCAAGGGGTGAAATGCGGAAGTCGAACGCTAAAAGTCCTTAAAGCCGGGGATACCTACAAATACCTGGGGGTCCTACTCAATATGCTGGGGACATGGAAAGAGGAGAAAAGAAAGTCGCTACAGGAACTCAAAAGAAGAATAGACGCACTACTGGCAACCCCCCTCACACAAAGACAAAAAGAGTACTCCCTGAAGTCGGCCATACTGGGGAAATTCAAATACGGACTCCACCTAGGGATATACACACAGGGTGAAATACAAAAGGCAGAAAACCAGCTGGGGGCCGCGATGAAAAGAATATATGGACTCCCCGCGAATGGTACGCCCAATGAACTAAACACGGAGGAAAAAGAGGAATATGGACTGGGGCTCCAGTCCCTACAGGCAATATATGCACAAGAAGTATACACGGGACTGGCAGGCGCTGTTCAGAGTGAGGAAGACAAAGGGGCCCAGATGGGATACGGCAAAAGGGAGAGAAACCTTCAAACCAGACAAAGAATGTCACAAGTCAGCAGGTCCACAGCCGGGCTACTGGAAAAACACTTCGAAGAAAGGGGACACAGCAGCACAAGGAGCAAGCTAAAAATGGGACTGCAGACACAAACGAACACTCTGAGGAAGATGAATGCTCTGAATGAATATGGAATACGCGTGAAAGGAGTGGGAAACCACATGCAGGAACTGGGTAAAGAAACACTACCTATAATGAGGCAGCTGGGAAAGGCTAAAAGGGTATACACAAACGCGGAAATGGAGGGCACAACCAGAACGACCAAGCACCAAAGGATAATGGATACAGAATACAGAGACCCACAGTCGCAGCCCGCGACGACAGGCTTTGAAAAAATGGGAACAGTAAATGTAATACAGGAAACGAAAACTCAGCAAGCCACTAAGCAAATAAACTTCACCAAACTACTCACACTATTCAGAAACTACCCGGACCTCAAGAACTTAACCACAGCAGACGGGAAAAGTGCCATACCAATAGAAACACTGAAAGCAACAGGTGGAAGGAAACACGACACCAAGACGGCAACAAAGATAGCACAGGGAATGCTGCACCTATACCCATACATTTGCGAAGCACAACCCAACGACATTAAGAAACCAGGGGACCACTGGGACCATGTGTGGAACAGAAGGCTGAAACCTGAATACATACAGGAACGGAAAACAGGAGAGCTAGAGAGGTACACCAAAAGTACGACAAGCATGGAAAACATAAGCGACTGGCCGGCACAAATAAAGGCGCTGCACGAGGCTGGAAACAGTCTGAAGGACATACTGCAACTACTGTCTATGTACCCGCTAGCCAACCAAACGAAGCATTTCGAACAGTCAGAGGTGGAGTGGACGGAACATGAGAAGGAAGTTCTGGGCATAGAAACCGACCAGGAAAAGGAGGAAGACGACGTGATGATCACCAGACACCCACGGGGGAGAGTAAAGAGGAAGTCAGGGCAACAGAACAGAGGCCAGTGGTCGACACAGGAAGACCGAATGGACGTGCTAGGACAAGAGGGAAACTACATGCCCGCCGGGATACTGGCAACCAGACAGTACCTGCAAAACTACACAGACTCGACCTCGAAAGTAACACAGTACGAAATACGGTGGACGGATGGTGAAGGAAACGAACAGACGACGTGGAGCACAGAAGAAACAGTAAGAACACACCTGCTCAAACACAACCTCTCCTCGGACCAAGGATGGAAAAACCTAGTGGAAGAATGGAAGAATGACAAGAGAGACAAAAGGACCAAACGTGAGCCCGCTGAAGAGATACTGGCAGGACAACCAAACGGCGAACAGAGGTACTGGAAAGAAGTAACGCACCTGGAAATATGCACAAGGGAAACGAACCCGGACCAGGACATTAGGCACATTCCAGGTGTGAAGGACAGGCAACTGCGCACGGAAGGTGACACCACCTACTGCTATGAGCCGGAGGGAAGCCTTATAGGCACGCTGAGCACGGTAAAAGTTAGAGAATTGTACGACAGATATGCCGAGGCGGTGGGGGACAGCACGGCACAAAGGCCAACAGAAAAACAACTGGCCAAAAGGCTGAAACTAAGTGTAGAACACAAAATACATGTAAGCACTTTTGAGGAGGAAATAGCACAACTGCTGATAAGGTACTCCAGCAAGGCGGAGATGAAACACAGAAAAAGGAACCTCCAAAACCACTGGACCTTCCCTCCGGAAATGATGGAGGCGGTACACACAGCCATGGGAGTCCAAACAGAGGTATTCGCCTCCCCACTTAATGTACACAAAGACACCAGAACGTACTACTCGCAATACCCACGAGACTCGGTATTTGGGGCTGTAGGCTCGGCATGGGAAGAGCAATGGGAAAAACTGGGGTCATACCAATTCAACCCAGAGTACACAGCAGGGGACCTCTACAAAGCACTGAAAAAGGCAATTAACTCCACAAAAACGGCCGAACCCGTTCTGGGGGTAGGAATATACCCCACATATGCCAAAAGCCCGTATAGAAAACTGCTGAATAAGCACATGGGATACAGGGTACACGAGCTACTGGAGATAAAGGAAGGGCAGTTCACCTTCCTACCACCCGACCACTGGATGCAAGGCAACCTACAGAAACCTAAACAATGCAACTGGAACATGAGAATACTGATAGTAGCGAATGCGGCAGGATGGAGAAAATACTGCCCGGACGCACTCAAAACCCACGACATATTCAGCAAGGCCCTTCTCAAGTGCCCGCAAAGCAAAGTCAGGACTATAGGCAGAGCATGCTACATACACAGGCCTCTCACCCTCAAGGATGCGGACAGGCAACCTAGGTCAATTACAGAATGGGAGAAGGATTGCGTCATAGACTCCGCGCCATGGATGAACCATGAACTACCGGTCATGCAAGCACTACCAGACGGCCACTTGGAAAACCACACAGAGAAGATAATTGAACGGTGGATGGAAGACAGGGAAAAAGAAGGGGAGCACAGAGGAGGGGATAAGGGGCCGAGGCCAACGACTATGGACGTACTAAGAGCTAACACCACGTGGAGTAGGGAGGAAATAAACAGAGACGCCCTAAGAAGGTGGGCATTACAATTTGCGGGCCCAGACACAACGGACGAGCACATAAACGGAGACCAATGGCTGCAGTGGGAAAAGGGTGAAATGGAGAAAGCAGAACCACCACCAGAAAGCAGGTGGGACAGCCAAGGGAAAGGATACCCAGAGCCCCACAGGAGGCATGACGGAAACAATATGATCTACACAGATGGAAGCCAAAGAAAAGTCAAAAAGGAAAACGGGGAAGTCGAGGATGTAACTGCGGCAGGTGTCTGGGACCCAAGAGGGGAACGGGCAATGAACCACATGCAAAGATGGGTCGGACGCTGCCAAACTGTTAACAGGGCGGAGCTCACTGCCATATATATGGCATTGACACTAGACTCAAACTCGGGAGAAGAAAAAGTCAGCATATGCACGGATAGTCTGACCTCCCTCTACCAAATACAAAACATGAAAAGAAGGCCGCACACGCTTGAAAGGCATGTACACAGGGACCTACTGTGGAAAATAATGAAACAAATACAAATGCTAAATAAGGAAGGAACAAAAGTGGCCCTATATAAGGTTAAAGCGCATGTGGGAATACATGGGAATGAAATGGCGGACGAGGTGGCAAAAAGGGCCTGTGAAGAAGGGGAATACGGCCTCAACCACGACAACACGGATACAGTGATGCTACTGGCAATATGCGAGGCCACAGGTAGACAACTGGAAGGACACCAAGCAATACTCAACCATGTAACAAAAAAGGTGAGGGAGGCAAAAATGACAGGAAAAACAAACATAATACAAAGACTAAAAAGGAAACTAGACACCGGACCAGAAGAATGGGAGACCAAAAGACAACGCATTGAGAGAACGGAGGCAGAATACGCACAAAGAAACCGGGAGCCTGCAGAAATAGAAACAGCCTGGGCAGACACCTGGCCCGACGAACCAGAATGGGAACAGGAACAGGAAGAGGAATTGGAACTCCAGAGGATGGAACGATTAGAGGAGGAGGCATTAATACAGGGGCAGCAAGTACAAACAGCACAACAAGCTAAACAAAAGAGGGGGCAAGGGCGAGAGAGCACACGGGGAGTAGAAATGAATAAGGAACAGGCATGGAAGACAAGAACAACACAGAAAGAGGAGGCATTAGAACAAGGAGAAAGACAAAAACGAAGAAGAACCCAAAGCCAGGCAGAACCCGACCAACCAGCCCTACGGGAAGCTGAAGGGCCGAGGGAAGCCCAAGGAGAAACTGCACGGGGGTCAACCCAGAAACTGATGCTACCGGAAACACAGAATGTGGACATGACAACACAGCAGGACACCGCAGCCGAGCTCAGAGAAATAGCCCAACAACAGGAGGAAGCACAGGAAGAATGGAGAGCACTCCAGGAAATGGTACAGGACCAGGAAGCAGCGCAAAAGGAAGTACACCAAGTGAAGGAATGGAGAAAGGCCTCGAGGGAAAAAATACTGACAGCAACACAAGAAAAGCCAGAAAAATACATGCAGCACCTGAAAGGTGATAAAGCCATGCACAAGCTCTCCAATGAATACTGGAAGAAGGGAACAGAATACCTAAACGAGAAAGACGTGACAGTCCTGCTAAGATGCCGGGCGAACAAACTACCAGCAGGACCATACAAAAAGCAGCAAGGAGGGAGAAGGCCGCAAAAATGCAAATGCTGCGGGATGCCCAGACAAGTAAACGCGGGAGGATTCATACGCACAGCCCATGTGCTGGGAGGATGCACAGAGAGGGAGATAAAGAACATGGTAATAAGCAGGTCGGATGAGACCACCAAAATGATAGCGAAAGCAATTAGCAAAGGCAGGAAAGGAGGATGTGTAATAAGAACCCATGCGGGGAAAAAAGGGAAAGGAATGAACAACGGGAGGCCAATAGAAGACTTCCTCCTCACAAGGGGGCAATGCAGACTGGACGGACGAAACACACCGGCACCAGAACACGGAAAGGACACCATACCACACTACGTGGATATAGTAATGCTTGAGGGAACTGAAAAGGGGAATGAGCAGCCTGGATACACACACCAAAAGGCAATGACGGAAGCGGGCCACATACACCTGATAGAGGTAACATACACAGACGAAATGAGTTGGGAGGAAGCACTAAAGACGAAGTACACAAAATACACACCGCTAGTAAAGCTACTAGAATTATACGGCTACAAGGTAACGCTACACGTGATGGTATTCGGCAATACGGGAACGATATACGAACACACGGAGAAAATACTGACCAAACATTTAGGATTCGATAAACAAGAAGCCCTACACCTACTCAGGAAAATACATGACCTAGCGACAGGATTTGCAGTAAGCCTAAACAGACTATATAGAACGAAAGTAGACAAGGAACCAGACTAAGGGACAAAGAAGAAAGAGTCAAGGGGACTCACAAAGCCCCACACCCCGTCCAAGGGTGTCTCTTTTTCTTTTTTTTCTTTTCTTTTACGCAGGTCAAGAAAGCTGTGCAGTGGCTCACACGGATTTCGCAGTCAAAAAGATGAGATAATAAAATAACTTGGGTGTTTTATTATCGGTCGGCTGGCAAGATGCAAGTGACACCACAGGGCGAGGGGTGACACAGGAAGAGACAGTCACCCCCAGTTTATGGGGGGGGCGAAAGTCTGTCTCTCCATGACACCACCTCACCCCGAAGGCGTGAGGTGCCACGATGCAAGCCAGCAAAGCCGGGTCTAACATCCTACGCTGGGCTACACGGGCAAAGCCCTAAAAAAAACAAGCATCATCGGAGACCCTAAGAGTTCTTTTTCAACCCAGCTAGTTTGGCTTCGCCGCGCTGGTCTATAGATGCGTGCTCTAGGGGCTTATGCCCGTGCATGTGCTGTGGGGATACCTACTCCCACAGGCCAGCCGTGATTCTAGCCCCAGCAATCGTTGGTGGATGGCGGCGGAGTACTCGATTGTGGATGCAGTCGAGCGCCGCCAGGATGTCGTCATCCAACGCCCACGCGGTGCGGTGTGACAATGCGTGGCATTACCAGAGCAAGTGCGGGGACGCGGGCACCCCGATGGGGGCGAAGGCGGAAAATGCGGTGTGCTCCTCCTCTGCACACGAGTGCGAAAGCAGAGAGGGAAAACGGCAGGTCGGGTGCTACAGCACCACCACACACCACCAGACAATGGTCAATGAACACGTAAGGTGGATGAAAGAGCGGAGAATGCTGCGGACGGAACTCGTTGCTGCCAAAGGTCTTGTCATTGGCGGAGGCGTTAGACTCGATGTTGGTGTATGGTGCATAAGCACCACCAGACACCACCAGACGATAGTCAGGTGAAGAATGCCGTCGATGTTCTCGGAGATACTCCAGGGCATCCCGAACAGCGGCGAGGCGTGCACGTTGGCGCTCAGTGGCCATGGTTCCAGCGCAGACCGGATAATTCTGCGAAGGGAAATTATTAGGGTTCACAAGGGGAAACCCAACTTTTCGTAAAATGGACAATTCCAAGTGATGAAAGAGTCAATTTGGGGTAGATTTCGACGAGGAAGACGGTGGTGACGTCAAAAACGTCGTGCTACAAGCCAATTTTGCTGCTGTTGAGGTGCTGCTGGCCAGAGCGTAAAGTGAAATAGATGGGGACGACGTAGTCGAGAATGATGGTGATAAACGTGCGTTGCGCACGAAAAGGATTGGGCGTTGCGCTCAAATAAATAACTGTGGATGCTGTTGCAGCACGTTTGGGGGGAAGGCGCGAAGTAACGGTACGTGACTGCCGGCCGGTTGGATGAGTAGTGACGTTGCGTCACTGTATACCGCGTTGCGCGGGATCCGAATGAAAGCTAAAAAGAACGTGAGAAACCACCAGCTAGTGGTAACCCATAACCTGACGGGAAGTGTGAAATATATATATAGTGAATATATATATATATGTACGCAGGTCAAGAAAGCTGTGCAGTGGCTCGCACGGATTTCGCAGTCAAAAAGATGAGATAATAAAATAACTTGGGTGTTTTATTATCGGTCGGCTGGCAAGATGCAAGTGACACCACAGGGCGAGGGGTGACACAGGAAGAGACAGTCACCCCCAGTTTATGGGGGGGGCGAAAGTCTGTCTCTCCATGAGAAATCAATTTGCATTCTTCAATTTGTCATTTCTTATCGCACTCTTAACGGTCACTTAATATTATACAATCGCGTGCAATATTCATCAATCAGATTCGATCGACGTCATATTCTTTGATTAGTTGTCATCCGTTTAACTTCCCGTTGGTGGCAGTCGAATCTGCCGGCCTGATATTTCTAAACGTAACCAGGGGGAATAGTAGATACGTAGTATCGGGGGATGCGACGTCTCTCAACCTCGCGTTTCCAGGTTGTCGAACTGCAAACCGAAATTTCGAGCACCAGTCCTGCCCATTTTCCTCTCGCTACATGGATATATTGAAATTTTAGCATGGGATTCGCACTCAAAATATGCTGATAAGGCCATACCGATAGTGTGGTACCTTGTTTCGCGGCGCCTTTTTAGGTTAACTCGGCGCAATCCTAGCATCCCCGCGCATATAGAACCTATTCTTTGCCCGCATCACATTTTGTATGCTGATTTGAGATTGATTTTTCCCCACCTGTACGTTCACGTACCCCCTATAAAATTTTAAAGGTTCATTTCGCCGAAAACAAGCTATTCCAAAACGAACACTGCTTTGTGTCACGCTTTTCGAGCGTGACGCTTTTCGAGCTTGACGCTTTTCGAGCGTGACGCTTTTCGAGCGAGACGCGTTACACCCACTCAATTTAACCCCTGTTACGCACTTTAGCGTCGTAGATGAAAACTGCGAAACGATTCGTGTGTCGTGGATAAATATGTGTCGCACGCGGCAGTATATAATTTGATATTTAGAATATTCAATACAAAGCCTCTTTATATTTAATTGGTCAATATAATATATAATATATATATTTTTAATTTTATTGGAATTGCACAGGGTGTCACGACTGTTGATTATAAATATAACTTAGCACTGTATAACTTAACATTGCAGTATTATTTTTAATATGACTTATTTAATTTTAAAATAAGACGAAGACTTTATTGACGGTATAAATATTTGGATGTGGTCGACTGGACATTGACAAATAAGACGTTAGACGTATGACATGACATGAGACGCAGTCTGTAAAGCGTAAAGCTTCGAGAATGAAAGTTGATGACAATGTCATGAACGTCAGCTGTACAGTATGGGCTGGCCGAGCCCGTATCGCGTTGAAAATCAAGCTGCTTCTCACATTTTTTTTTGGGGGGGGAACCCCCCGCACCTGCGACCGTGACCCGTAGGAGAATCGACCATGAACGTCAGCTGTATGGGCTGGCCGAACTCCGATGGAAAGCAAGCTGCTTCTCACATTTTTTTGGGGGGGGGTGTGTGGGGGAAAACCTCCCCTCCCCCCCACAGGGGTGGCCGTGACCCGTAGGGGAATCGACGGCTTATTATTTATTAAATTTTATTCTTTGACGCTTTGACGCTTTTACGCTTTTCGACTGTCACGCTTTTTGCGCTCACGCTCTTTTTAATTATGACAGTAACACGACATGACATGACACGACAGCGACAGTAAAGCGGGAGTTTGTCACATCTTTGAAAAATCTGGTTTTTTATGTCAAACTTTTGTGTATAAATGTTTTGGGGGAAATCATAATCATTAGGTTGTCGCCCCTTTGTTGTCATTGGTAGACGCTGTCATCGTGTAGACGCTTCTTGATCGTTGTCATCATGCATGACGCTTTCGTTCGCTGTCATCATCCATCATGCATGACGCTTTTTGATAATCATCGTCGGCGTCATGCGTCGCTATCGCTGTTTGATCTGTCACGCTTATTATATTAAATTTAAAATAAATAATTTATAATATAAAACCTGTTTAAATATTTGGATGTGGTCGCCAAGGACACATCAGACATGAGAATTGAGACTCAGTGACACGCAAATCTGCGAGACTGAAGGTTGATGACACTGTTATAAACGTCGAACCGTATGAGCTGGGCCCATGGCCGCTTACATTACATTTTTATTTTTGGGGGGAGAGGAGGGGGGGCTTCGCCC
>LGRX02000140.1:0-26079 GCA_001247695.2 Cymbomonas tetramitiformis
GACTGAGTGGCGACTGAGTGGCGACTGAGTGGCGACTGAGCGGCGACTGAGTGGTGAATGAGTGCAACAACTCAATGCAACTATGAGGCCGCGCCCTCTGCACTTGCATCATCACACAACTCAATGCAACTATGAGGCCGCGCCCTCCTCACTTCCATCATCACACAACTCGAAGCAACCATGAGGCCGCGCCCTCCTCACTTCCATCATCACACAACTCAAAGCAACTATGAGGTTGCGCCCTCTACACTTGCATCATCACACAACTCAAAGCAACAAGGAGAAGATTAGAAGGGCACGAGAAAAAACAGGGGTTGTATAAGAGTTTAGCCCCTGTATTTTAGGGTAATACCCCTGTATTTTCTACGAAGGCGTGTTATCGAAAAGGAAACCCCTGCGGACAACTTCAAGTGCAAGATCCTGTGGAAAACAGCAACAAGGAGAAGATTAGAAGGGCATGAGAAAATACAGGGGCTGTATAAAAGTACAGCCCTTGTATTTTTGGGTTAAGCCCCTGTATTTTCTGCGAAGGCGAGTAATCGAAAAGAAAACCCCTGCGGACCACTTCAAGTGCAAGATCCGATGCGAAACAGCAACAACGAGAACATTAGAAGGGCATGAGGAAATACAGGGGCTGTATAAAAGTACAGCCCCTGTATTTTAGGGTTCAGCCCCTGTATTTTCTGCGAAGGCGAGTAATCGAAAAGAAAACCCCTGCGGACCACTTCAAGTGCAAGATCCGATGCGAAACAGCAACAACGAGAACATTAGAAGGGCATGAGGAAATACAGGGGCTGTATAAAAGTACAGCCCCTGTATTTTAGGGTTCAGCCCCTGTATTTTCTGCGAAGGCGAGTAATCGAGTTGGAAACCCCTGCGGACCACTTCAAGTGCAAGATCCGATGCGAAACAGCAACAACGAGAACATTAGAAGGGCATGAGGAAATACAGGGGCTGTATAAAAGTACAGCCCCTGTATTTTAGGGTTCAGCCCCTGTATTTTCTGCGAAGGCGAGTAATCGAGTTGGAAACACCTAGTAAAAGCGCTAATGTTTTAAGGCACATTGCGTAACGACCGAAAAGAATGATTGGATAACGCACGAACGCACCCTTCGTTTGCGTTCCTCCCAGAAGAAGAAGGGAGCGAAGGCGTGCTAGTAGAAGATTCTTCTTGCGCAAGAAAGATCCTGTGCGGTAAAGGAACGAGGGACTTAAGACAGCTAGATTAAGAAGGGAAATGTGTTGAACGTAATAAAAATACATGCGAGAGTGTACATAGGTGAAGCAAGCGCGCATGCGGAAAACTTCCGCCCCTTATTTTTTCATCGTAAGGTCATCGTAAGTTGAGCGTCAGTTCAGCATAAGTCAAGCGTAAGTTCAGCCCCTGAGTACGTAAAGTCAAAAATGTTTGCTGTTATGTCATTGAAAAATACCTTGGTTGGCGAGGTCTATTGGACGGAGAGGTCTTTTGCGAGAAGGACCGGAGAGGTGTTTTGCGCGAACGTTATATCTCGGGCCTGAGGAAATCAAGCTTACATACTGTGAAAAAATAAGACGAGAAGGGAGATTTGCAAGGCTACTTAAAGGTTTCCACCGCGCAACATCTTGCTTCCTTCATGTTCGGACGCGAAGGGTATGTCCTAAGATGGCCGCTGGAGGAAAGGTGAAACGAGGAGAGAGGTGTTCAAAGAAGTGATATCTCTTGTAAAAAGGTACTTACCGTAGAGGCCGCCGGTAAAAAATGCCCGAAAGGGGTTATCTCACCGCTTACTTGAAGCGCGGTCAAGTGTTTCGAAAATACAGGGTCTCCACTAGAAAGCGTGATTATACACGGGAATTATACTTGTAGAGAAAATTTATTGAGAATTGTATAAATCCTAAGGTGACGATCTGACCCTGTATTTTTCCATCGTAATAACCCCCCAAGTCCCGGATGTATTGCTCTATGAGGGGATGCTTGTAGGCCTGTGAGTTCTCTGCACCTATAGGCCGTGAAATACTTAGATGCAATTTTTGATATATCCTTGATTGGTTTCACGTGATTTTCCTCCAATAGTCTGAGTGCTCTGCCTTGTCCATTCATGTCTTTCCATTTTTTGTGATGGCTCAATCTTTGGAGCCTCCTAATATGGTCCCTGATGCCTCCTGTCATGGATTGTTCATGAAAGAGGAGGGAAAAATCTAAATCTCCGTCTTCATCGAATCTAAGCTGTCTTCCGCTGTATCTAAATGCCGCTCTTTTGGCCGTTCTATCTACTTTGTCATGGAGCCTATCGTTATTGTGCCCTCTGATCCATTTAATCAGGAGTTTCGCTTGTCCTGTTGTGTTGTAAAATCCTAATTCTTCCAAAATCAGTCTAATGGCTACCAAGTCCCTTCTGTTTGGCTCTTGCATAAGGTCCCTGACAGTTAGGGTTCCAGGGTCACGGTTTACAGCATTGATAGTTGCCATAGAGTCAATTACATGGGTAAGGGGAACCAAGGTGTTCAGAATTTCATGCTTCCGATCTTGAAGTAGCTTTTTGAGACCCAAAATTTCTGCGGTGGTGGAGCTAGGTTTATGGATGTTATCTATGATTCCTGCTGTAGGTGAGGTAATAGGCGTCTCCCTTGGTATGTTATGTTTGCTCATGATTGGTGTTGAGTCTCCCTCCTCAAATCTCATGTATGCTGCTCCGTAACTTGCAAAAGATGAGCTTTTGTAGAGCGATCCGTCACTTGCAAAATCAAAGCTAACCCTATGATCTGCGCTGTCATGCGTGCCCTGTTCCTCATCTTCCGATGCACTCGGGCAGCTAAATTCACTGTTATCCGCTGCACATGAGTTGTTGCACCTTGCTCTGAAAAGCCTATTGAGCCTATTTTCAACATATGCTAAGTATATCTCGGCTCCCGAACCTTCTCCTGTGTTGATCCTTGCTGTACTGTTGGCATTCATTCTCAAAATGTTTTGGTCCACCGGCATCAAAGTTGTACCATCCTGCAATATCTGATATTCATTAACTAGTAAAGTCTTCATTCCTGTTTTGTCCGGTCTGTATATCCCTTCTTGATCCTTGGTGTACTGTTCCAATTGTAAAGTACCTAAGCCGGTGTCATGTCTCTGGACTTTGACTAGCTCTATCCCTTCCTGGCCCATTCTTGTCCCTTTCCAGCACATCGTACCCTCCTCCGGGGCTTGTGGTGTGTCTCTATATTTGGATTTAACCTTCCGCAGCTCTGCTCCTGACTCATCACAGATAACTTCTGTCTGAAGGGCTGAAAACCATGATGGGGGTTCTGTTCCTTGCAGGCTATGCTTTGCCCGTAGTTCTTCCCAACTAAGCATAAGCCCTCCACATGGCTGAAGAAAGGAACCCATGTATCTAAGATTCCGTGTTGCCACTAAAATACTTATCTTCTCATACACAGGTTTCGGGAGTGACGAGTAAAGGAAGGTCTGTAGTTCCTCGTAATCCTGAAGAGTGGAATGCTTTGTGTCAATAGAGTAGCCATATTTTGACAGTATGTAGCTCACCCTTTTGAACCAGTTCCCACTTTTGTCTGTGGCTTTTTTGAAAGGGAGGTGGTGGGATAAAGGAGAACCCTGAATTTTGAGCTCCCTTGCTTCTCTCTCCATGACATAACTTGCCATTCTGCTCCATGTGCTGCTGTTGTCTCCGTACAGGTGTGCATTTGGTGTGCCGTGTAGTCCGTGTATGATCTGGTCACTCCAATATTCGTATTCTGTTGTATTGCATAATGTGATTAAGGTTTCCGAGATGCATGTAGCATGGGCAATGTTTGTTACGCTGTCAATCCCCAGTCCTCCTAGTGCGGCCGGTGTCCAAACTAATTGATGGTTTGTGTCTATGGGACAATTTAAATATCTCAGGACGAAGTTTGCTATTGTGCCATCAATTTCTTTTGCTACATTGTTTGTTTCCGTGCAGATAATCGATGTAACTTTCAAAGGATATGCCATTCTTGGTACAACAACCGTGCTGGATTCAGTGACCCGTAGGTCATAACTATTCTGACTCCCGTTAGCTGTACCAGTACTCGTACAGTACTAGGTGACAGATCCCTAGGTCACAGACACGTTATATTCGTTTATCTCTTATAATGAGTTTACACTTGTATGAAAACGATTCAGTGACCGCCCCGATATAATACGTTATATTATATCTCACAGGTTATGGGGTATTACCCCGCTTTTATCACTGCTGACTTTGCCATGACTGGCTAAGCTTTTCCGCTTGGCGGGGCGTTGGGGCCTCGCGAGGTGTTGAATTGGCCACTTTAGGGCGTGCGGTTTGCGCTATGTTGCGGTGAGATTGCGAGTTGGGATTTCGGCAACTTCTTCGAGTGTCCGCGTTGGATTTTGTTTTAGACTGGACTTGATCAACCCTGTCAACAACTCCTTGGCCGTCGCGTGTTCGACTTCGTTGATTTCGTTCGACCCCTTCTTCTCCTTTTTCCGAAACTGCATTACGGTCGCCCGCCACCTTACAATTTGCACTCGCCTTTTCCCCAACCCCCCTCCTATAGGAATTTATTCTGATGACCTCATCCTCAGTTGGGACACCGGCCGTGGGCGCTAGAATGCGCCTAGATTCGATTTTTGCTAGGAACGTGGGTGCTCGCTACAAGAGCACCCCGCAGTCAGCGCATGTTGCACTCGCTGCTGCTGATAAAACACGCAGCAATGCTGTTTTGCAATCGTCTTGGGACATTGACGTTGTGAAACGTGTTGCGAAGGACACCTTGGGAACGAAGGCGTCCTCATTTTCCGGAAGTGAACCTCATCGACAACTACTTTGGGATTCTTTGGTGACTGCCTTGGAGGCATCTTTTGTCAACAAGGACACCGCCAACGAGGACATCTTTGACCTCGTGGACGTCACCAAAGAGGTTCACCCGATCTTCAACGACATTCTACTTCGTGCGTTGGTCTCTTTGACGACGCCACACTCTCCAGCTCGACGGTGGGTTGACGCTTCCGCTCGGATCTCTCCGCGCGACGGTAAGCGTGCCCTTCTGGAAATCACCAAGCGGCTGCTGCCGCCTGGGCATCGGCCGCTCCGCCACCATGAAGAACTCTTAAGCATTTCTTTTGGTTCTTCTAATGACCCTGAGCCCTTGGTTGCACAATTTGACGAATGCCTTAAAGCTATCGCGGCTAGCGGAGCGGGTCCCCTGGATGACGAAGCGGCCAAAAGGCAGCTCCTGGCAGCGCTGGACGCTGACTTCTACAAGGAAGTGATCACCCCGCTCCGCCTGGACACCGAGTTGGCGAAAGTGAGCATCGAGGAGGTGTACACTCACGTTCTAGAGGTGTGGTGGAGTGCGAACCCTAATGGCCCTCCCACCCGCCCCAAGACAGCCGCGCCTGTCCCGACGCACACGCCTCTCGGGTTGGCTTACGCAGGTGATGGGCAGGGTGACATCTCAGACTTCCTAGAGGAGTTTGCTCGTATCATTGGTGAGGCCTCTACCCTACTCGCCTCCCTCCATCATGACGAGCGCGGAATTGCACCCGACACACCGCCGCCGCGGAGTGATTTTTCCCGTAGGCATGGGGGCGGTGGTGTAAAATTTCCACCGTCCAAGTGGCGCGACGAACGAAACCGTCGGACCGACGGTAAGTTTCACGGACGTAATCGTCACGTGGGATGGAAGCAACGCTTCGCGGCATCCCCGCTCCCGAAGGGCGGGAATTGGCCTCAAGGCATGAAGCCGCAGGGTGCTAGGAGCATTTCTTTTCACTCCGCATCCTCGGCCTTCGTTCAGGAGTGCCCCCTCTGCCCTGGGCACTTTCATGACACGGCACGTTGCCCTGAGGTGTGTGGTTCGTGCGATGTGGACCTACGGGATGCCGCCATGGACCTAGACGAGGTCGTTTCGGCCTTTCAAACCGCCTTCGACAACGAGAACGACGAAGAGTTCGCTGACTTGTGCCATGAGCACGAACAGCCGCTGGTGCGTACCGATCCTGAGCCTTTCACCTACCCGGTACGGCACGACGTGGGATTGCGTGCACACTATGCGGGCTTGGGTCATGGTGCTTCGGGCGCCGGCATGGGAGATGTGCTGTCAGATGCACGGGGAGTACTCGAGTCCCTGCGGTCTGCGGCTACGGCTGCACAGGTCGGTGGTGCTACCACAGCTGGTAAGCAACCACCACTGCACATCGGCACTTTGTCTGTGCCGCAGGTGGTGTGCGATGCGCAACCACCACCTGCCAATCGCGAGATCGACGCTGGACTTTACCCTGTTTCGGCATCGGACCCCGCTTCTTTCGATTCTCCTTTCGAGGAACCGCTACGAGTGTCTTTTATGGACCGGGTGATGCCCGGATGCCCTGACCCTTCCCTTCATTTGTGTTCAATTGAGCCTTCTCACGGCTCGATTCACCCGGGAGAGCTTTCCGTGATCGACGATGACGACGGCTCCGACAGTTATTCCTTTTCCGGAGACGAGATTCCCTCGGCCCCACCGGCTACACGGTCACGTGTCGGTGTGGCAACATTGCCGAGGGTCTTCTCTCTTGCATCTCTAGCCCTGCCCGCACTCATGTGTCTTGCATGTGTGTCAGCGGTTCAGGGTTCGGTGGTGCTCGATCGAGCCCCTGAATTCACCGCAGCGGTACATCCCACTGGGGTGACTGCCAACAATCTGCCTGCCTTGCCGTACTATTTTACTTTCGGCATTTCTTTTCCATCTTTGGTTTCGGCAGGTTTGAATTCTGATTTTCAATTTTCGGAAATTCTGATTTTGCTCTACGAGTCTTTTCCTGCCTCTGGTTTCTGGTCTTGGCTTCTGGACTATGGTTCTGGCTTCTGGTTCTGGACACTGGTCTCTGGACTCTGGTTCTGGATTATGACTTCTGGACTCTGGTTCTGGTTGAACTTCTTTGACACTGACAACTTCTTCAACTCTGGTGAACTCTGCAACTTTGTAGACCACTTTCAAAGTGGCAGAGTGTCTGTGAAATTGAGCTGTAGGAACTTAGCTTGCAAGCAGTATCCTAGCAGCAGTTTTAGGAAGGGACCGCCCTGGCTAAAGCACAGGCCTCCCTCTAGCAGTTTCCGGCTCTTAGCTGTTTGTTGTTTCGGAACAATTTGCTTTGTCTGTGCTCCGCTCTCTGCCACCTGTAACAGCACTATGTACAGTCACAGGGTGGTGTGCTGGATTCAGTGACCCGTAGGTCATAACTATTCCGACTCCCGTTAGCTGTACCAGTACTCGTACAGTACTAGGTGACAGATCCCTAGGTCACAGACACGTTATATTCGTTTATCTCTTATAATGAGTTTACACTTGTATGAAAACGATTCAGTGACCGCCCCGATATAATACGTTATATTATATCTCACAAACCGCATTGATTATGTAGCGGAGCTGGTTCAAGTTTAAGGTTTGTGTTTGAACTGACAGTAAGCTTTGGGTGAGCTTATCCATACGTATCTGCTTTTGGTGTTCCCATCCGCCATCTAGCGCAAACCAAACCCCTAGATATCGGTTTGCTTCAGTTCTGTTGCTATATTCGAGATATGTAGGGGTCTTGGGTGGAAGCCATTCGGACCATATGTTGGGCCCTTCCTCTCCCTCTTCGATTTTCAGCCACCCCTCCACTCACCCGGCCATGGCTGCTTCTCCATCTTCTAGAGTTTTTTATTGCCTAGCACTTAGCTTTTTCTCTAGATGTCACCCTGCTGAAAAGTGGGCTGAGCCCCTTTGTGGGCGCGCTATAGCAGAGGGAGTAGCCCCTGGTGTTTTCACTAGCCTGCTTTGCAGGGTTACCGCACAGGAGCGTATGTTGGCGATGACGTTGGATGGCTTACTCGAATTCTTCAATGAGGAATACAATTTGGATACTCTCACCTACAAAGATTTCTTGGTGGCCGACGCGTGTACCGCGAAAAAATTCAGTTTCCACATTCTGCTACGGAGATATCGGTTCGGTTCGTGGGACAACTTGCGGCAGTTCATCGGTCGATTGAAACATGCGGTAAAAGAAGCCAAACTGATGGCCGAACCGTTGTTCGGTGAACCGGACGTGACCACTCCGCCAAACTTGCTCGCGCACGTGGACCTGCAAGTTTACGGCAAGACGCAAGCGATGCGCACGATATACTCGTGCAAACCGGGGCAGGAAAACTGGTTGATACCGCGCTCGCGCGTGGGTGATAGCGAATTCATGAACATCGAGGACAAGAGTACCCTCGATTTCTTGGCGTCCGCATTTCGACCGGACGATCAGGTGCTCGTACCGAAGTCTCGAGGCTTGTATCCACTCTCCAAACGACAGAGGAAATACCTGAGACCACCGCTCATCGAAAACGGCGTGAGCGCGAGCGAGGCGTCGAAAAAGGCGTTGAAGACTTTACCGGGCTTGCCGACGTTGCGAGCGTTCCTTTCTATCGAGGACCACGACGAAGATCGAGATATTCCACCCCCGCATGTGCGACAGCGCATCGAGAAAGCCGTCATCACCATGCTTCGCCGTAAGTTACCGGATGACACCTCCACCGTTCGCAAATGGTACGGCACCGACATTATCGGTATGAGAACCGCGTCGGGTGGTCGTCGGTGTTACAAAATGCTCCCACCTCCTAACGTACCCGTGTGTGGACTACATCGTCAAAATTTCCTGATCTTATTGCACGACGGTCACGTACGCTACCATTGTTACTGCGACGACCCCGACCAAACCGGTGACGATAACCACCTGGGGTACTTGAACATGAACGCGATGTACGCACCGAAGGACACGCGCGGAGTCGGCGACGAGTACTTCACCATCCCGTCCACCGACCTCTACCGCGCAGGGGAGATAGATGGCAAGCCTCGCACAAAGAAAATCGTCTTCAAAGAGGGCGTTCGGGTTATTGTTATGCGAGAAGAGATGGGTACGGGCAAGACGCACCAAGCGATGGAATTCATTCGCACTTACCACACTCCACGAACGGAACGATGGGTCAAAACTTGGTACAAGGACAACGTACCCCATCTGCCTTTCGCTCTCACCACCACCAACCAGGCCATTCAATCCCAACTGCCACCGTTCTACGGCGATCGGGTCCTCGTGATTTTCCATCGGCGATCTTTGGGGAGGTCGATGTTTCAAGACAGCCTCGATGCCATGACGTTCACTTACTACCTGGATGTCGACAAAACGTCGGAAATCGCCGATGTGGATCGCCTCGCTATATGCGTGGACTCGCTCTGGAGAGTGAAGACGACGGATTGGGATTTGGTTGTCGTCGACGAGATCAACTCCGTATTGCGCAACATCCGCGTTTGCAAATCAACCCCTTCCGGAGCGGGCGGGAAAATCGCGGTGTGGTTACGTTTGCTAGACATTTTGCGAGATTCCCATCGCGTGGTTCTGATGGACGCCATGGCGGATGTCGAAGTGTCGCACACGTTGCACGCGGCGGGTGTCGTCGACGAAGAGGTCGTGTGGAGAAATATGAAGCAGCTCCCATTGTCCAACTTGACATATCAATTTGTGCTCGGATACAAAACCACGGACGACGACGATTGTTCGAATGACAACGTCGAGACGTCCGAAGAGGCGCGCGACGACAACGACGATGCCGACGCCGACGCCGACGAGGCGATGCCGGACGTCGACGACGTCTCGACGAACGCGGAAGAGAGTAGGAGGACCGCCATCGGCAGGACCAACGAAACTGGATACGAGGAGGTATTACAACTATTGCAAGTCGGAAACAGGTTGTACATCCCATCGTGCGAAAAGGGAGACATGCTCAAACTACATCGCTTATGCGAATCGCGATTTCCCGACAAACTCTTTATTTGCATTCATGGCGGTCTGCAAGAAGAAGAGAAGAACCGTCTCATTCGCGGGGTGTGCCACGGAGAACTCTTACCCGATGCGTTGTTCGTGAGTCCCACGATGGTAGCCGGCAACTCCATCGACTACCCCCATTACGACGTGTGCATATTGCGGCTCAACGCGCGTACGATCTGCTCCGAAGAAGTCATGCAGATCATATTGCGAGTGCGTCAGCTCGAGAAGCGATTGGTGACGTTCAACTGCGACTCTCGATTGCGCGATTGGGACGAAGAGGTGGAGTTCAAATACCATCGTCTGGGAGATAAAGGCACCGGGAGACCGTCGTTTTACACGCCGAACCATCCCAATTTCATCACCGAAAAATCTCTGAAAGCCGCGTGCGCTACGCTGTCGTCCGATCCGACGAAATACACTTCGAACCACTATTACATGCAGACCTCACGCTCCCCCTACGATTGGTATCGTCTCACTCGCGTACTCAAACCTCCCCTGGCCACCGATTTGGATGCATTTCGGAAGCTCACGAATCCCGCCATGGTTCTCCACGAAACGAAGAAGCGAATGGCGATCGAAGGGCCTAGCGGCAGGAGAATCGCGTCAGCGCTCCGTTCCGTCCGCAATCCGCAAATCCCCAACAAATCCGCAAATCCGCAAATCCGCGCTCCGCAATTCGACCCGGATGAACCGCTCGCCACCGGCAATCCCGCCGAGCGCTACGCGGACATCGAACGCGCATTGATGATCGAAGATCCCGCGCGGAGACATGCCATGTGGACGAACCCAAAGATCGTACCGCTGGTGGAACTGCTCACCAAATTCGAGAAGGACGATATGAACATGGGCGTGCAAATGATTCCGGATCTCAAACGCCTTCTCAAAAAGCAAGGTGCCGTCTGTTTGCCCACACGCAGAGAGTACGTCTCCGAGAAGAAGTTGCCGCTGTCCGCGGCGGTCTCCGAAAATCGCAAACTCGATCTCAGGGAGAAGGGGGAAGCAATTCGAGCTACGCCCACTCCGACTCCGACACGCATGAAAGAGCTCATCGCCAAGAACCGCGCGAGCGATATCACTCCGGAGGAGGAGTTGGAATTGACGAAGGGATACGCGGTGGCCACATACGGCGCCTTGCCATGCTTCAGCGAGGCCGTAACGGAACCGGTCGAGGAGAGGGAGGAATCTCGAGCAGCACCCGACCGCGATGACGACGACGGCGGTGAGAATGAATCCGAGATCCAAGCCATTACCGATTCCGTTGACGATGTACATACCACGACAGCAGACCCCACCGAGCGATCCGCGTCTGTGGCGACGACGAAGATGGTAACCGGATTTACGGATGAACGTTCGCAGCGAATTTATCGCACGCTGTGCGCCATGAAGTCGCCCTCATTTGACTCGCCGGAAGACTACGTCGACGACGAATTATATCGGCAATCGTGTCGTATGACACCAGACGAGTTTTTGAATGATAACGTCGTCAACCACCCCGCGGAGCGCCAATTGTTGGTGCGCTTGTTGCAATCACTGGGTTGGGGCGGACCGTTCGACACTCAGACTTACGACAGCATGCCCGACTTTGATACGCAGAGAACGATGGAATTGATCACCGCTTGGTACGAGTTCAAACGGAAGAAGACAAAGGTCGCCGACAACAAATGTGTGCTGTGGCGCTCCGCGACTCAAATTCTGAGATTGAATTTGGGTGTCTCGCCATACGACTTCTCCGGAAACCGGTTTCGGATCGGACGTCGCTGCCGCGGTGGACTCAAACTCGCAAATGACGATTGGCCAGAACCGTCGTACGAGCGATATCTTTCGTTTCGACATTATATTCGAAATGAACCGGGTGCCGACGACACAACCACGCCGATACAATGCTTCACCGACTTTGCGCGCCCGAGACCCTCCGCGGAATTCGGGTTGCCATCGTCGGCGCGCGACGAGAACGCCTCGGCGACGTCATCCATCGCGGAAAGCGGGCAGTATGCCGGACCTCGTTATGTCGCAGGAGCCTACCGCCCCGTGGGACGAGCGCCGGAAGCAGATATCGGCGGAGTCATGCCAATAGAACATTTTTTCAACGAGGGAGTCGCTTAGAGCAATGTGCCATCGTGTAAATGAGGAGGATACGTATAAATCCACCCAACTTGTCACGTATTTAAAAATAAGTTGCGGCCGTCGTTGCAAATTTCACCTTTCACACGAATCGCCGATTAAATGAACATGAATCACGGTTGTCGATAAATCTCGTGGGCCCATCGATCGAGCGGTGCGAGCCACTGTTCGGCGAATGTGGAACCTCACGTCGATCTCGATATCCGAGTTTTTCGCGAGGGACCAGGTCGAGATACTCGGAAGCTATACTCAGCTTCTTGACGCGGTCCAAGTCAACACTCGGCGAAAGCGAGACCGACGTACGTCATCCTCGATGGTCGACCTCGATATATCCGAGATTTTCGCGAGGGACCACGTCGAGATACTCGGAAGCTATACTCAGCTTCTTGACGCGGTCCAAGTCAACACTCGGCGAAAGCGAGACCGACGTACGTCATCCTCGATGACCGACCTCGACGATCGAGATTTTCGCGTGTTTGATCGGACGGTCACGAATGAATAGTCGACGACGACCGTCGGATCCTTCGGAAGAGCCTCTAGTTTTCGCGTAAATAGATTGTCGTCGTCGTCGTCGTCATAATGGGTATGAATTTCTTAAGGTAAAGTAAAATAGCGCGGTGACGTGGCATTGATTAGAGAAGAAGCGTTAACGATGGCCGATCGGACGGTTCTGAATGAATGGTTGATGGTGAGCGTCGGATCTTTCGGGTATGGTCGTGCTATACGCGCGGGTCGCTTACGCTACATCGATCGCGAGTTCGTGTTCGAAAGTTCCGAGAGAGCTTCAGATGAATCCAATGCCCAAAAATCCAACGATCAGGAATGACCCGTTAACGGCGACCGTCCGATTGATGTGTCGCGAGCGTCGCGGCTGAGTCGAGAGCTCGAGGACGCGATGATACCCCACTTTTGGAGAACGCCGACTCTACGATCGATGAAAAAGACCAACATACTTGTACCTGGAAACAACGTAAAAATCGCGTCATCGATCGAATGAAAGATCGGACGGTCGTAGACGATGGGTCGACAACGACCGTCGGATCCACAATTCGTTTGTGATATGAGCGTGGGAACCGTTGCACCTTGTATTTTCGACCTATCTTCTTCATGGCACACCGCAACTATTAACACGTGGTCGTCGTTGTCGTCACGTGCACGATGACCGAGGTAAAAATCGGTCTGTCGGTCGCGGAGCAGCATTCACACACGCTCGTGCAAAATCGCATAAATATAAAAAGCGTCCCGTCGGTTCTTGCAATCACTTTTATCAATTCCACCACCACGCTCAACCCCCAGCATCTCGCCAACCGAAACTGTCATGTCTAACCAAATTCAAAACGGTAGCGTGCAGAAGTCCGGCACCCGTAGAATGCAAACAATCACACCGACTTCGCATTCTCGCTTGAGGGAGCTGTTTGCCACCCCGCGATTTCAAGGTACAAATCAGGAATGGAATGCGCTGAAGGCTACCATTATTCGTGTGCATCCTGACTCCGACGGATCGACATCCGTCACATGCCCGTACTGCACTTGGACGAATAACCACACCGGCGGTGGCGGCCATCGCGTATGCGACGGTCCCAGACATTCAAGACGGACAGCTCACGGAGCTCGTCGCAAACACTGGAAGATGTACGATTGCCCGGGTTACACGCTTGAATGTGCACGGGTTGAGCCAGCGCTCTGAATCGGTCACACGCGACATTCCCTCACTCTTTTTCGCGTAAACTCGTAGGTTATTTCGCCATCACAACGTGCTGACGAGGCTCCGATCGAATGGAAAACGGAAAATGGATTTAATAGCGCGGTTCGGAAACATGTTATGCCGTTAAGAAAAAAAGAGTATCTGCTTTTCGCGTAAACGAAGAAGCGTCGTCATCTCATCATGCGTGATTCATTCGGACCGTTGCTGAGCGTTCCCGGCTGAGAAGCAGACACGCTATAACGATCAGAAAAAATACATGCCCAAGTTTGCATTTACACGCGGAGGATTGGTGGTCGAAGCATCATCGGCTTCGAACGATGTCGATTGAGATCTTCGCGTATTTGATCGGACGGTCACGAACGATTGATCGATGACGAGCGTCGGATTATCTGGAGGGGTTTCTGCTTCTCACGTAAATAGATTATTTTCGTCTCGTCACGCGACATGTCAATCTCGCATTCTATCGATCGTCGATCGGACGGTCATAAACGATTGATTGACAACGAGCGTCGGATTATCTGGAGGGGTCTCTGCTTCTGACGTAAATAGATTATGTTCGTCTCGTCACGCGACTTCGTGTTCGAAAGTTCCGAGAGAGCTTCAAGCAAATCCAACCCAAAAAATCCAACGATCGGGAATGTCCCGTTAACGGCGACCGTCCGATTGACGTGTCGCTTGGTTCCATCGTCGAGATGGGCACCTTTCTTTCATTCAAAACAAGTTTGGGCACGATGACATGTTGATATGACGACTTCGTTCAAGATCCGACGATCAGGAACGTCCCGTTAACGGTGACCGTCCGAATGATATGTCGCTTGGTGTCATCGTCGAGATAGGGCACTTTTCTTTCTTTTAAAACGGGTTTGGGCACTCTCAAGATCCAACGGCTCAGAACAACCCGTTACTGGTGACCGTTCGATTGATGTGTCGCGAGCGTCGCGGCCGAGTCGAGAGCTCGAGGACGCGACGATACGTCCGACGTTTGGATGACGCCGACTCTACGATCTATGATATCGCACCGGCGTGTACGCACTCTCGGCAAGCATTCTTGTACGCCTCGTAAGCGTCCACAAGATCGGAAGCGCATCGGCGCATCCGTTCCGCCGCTTCCGCTCGGTCGCCACCGTCGCGATCCGCGAGAAGCGCGCCGCGAGAGTTGGCGACGCCCACGTTTCTCAGCAGCAACTCTCGAGTCGTCCGCATCAGCCGCTCTCGCGAACGCGGGTACCCGATGTACTCCACCAAAATCCCCGACGGCTCGTTGCGCGATCGATTGGGCATGGCGATGGCGTCGCGAAGAGTCTTGAGAAGCGTCTCCCGCTTGAACGGATCGTCGCAGTTCGGGTTGAACCGAATCAGATGCAACGGGTACTCCGGACGTTGATCGTGCAACTTCTGCATCCGAACGATCTCGCAGGTCACCTCGTAGCTTTGATGGTGGTGTTCGTCCACCTCCAAGACGACGCTGTGATCCTCCGTCAAATACCAGAAGTCGGCTCGTACGCGGGTCTCCGCGCAGGGCAAGGTCTCATCGCGATAGCTGTACTTGTTCAGATCGTCGGTCGCGTCGAGCCAACCTTGCACCGTCGCCTCCTGCGCGCCGCGGGTTCGAAGGTGGTCCGCGCACATCGCGCAGTTGGAGTTCGGATTTTGAACGCCGGCGAAGCCGCACGTCGCGCATCGATACCCTCCTCCGTGAGCGCGACATCGCGTTTTTTGAGAACCGCAACGGCTGGCGAGTTTCACGCATCCCGCGACGTCGCATTCGAAATACTCTCGGCCTTTCGCGCAGAGCTGACATTTCCCCCGCGAACTGGTCGCCCGACGTTGACCGCAGGCGACGCACCATGATTTTATTTTCGTCTTTGAAGCTCGAAGTTCGCGATTCTTTTCTTTCCTAGCCAGCCTCGCTCCAAGGTCGGCATCGCGCTTCAAACCGGCTCGGTTGCGAAGCCTTCGTTTAAAGTGGTTCCCCGTCAGGTCGTAGGGGTACACCCCTAGGTTGGTTCGTAAAATCGCACAAGCCGACTGCCACAGCGCCGACGCTTTATCGGGAACTTTATAATAATTCTTCTTTTTGAATTTGAACCACGCAGCCACTAAGGTAGTCACTTTTCCCACGTCGAAATTCGGTTTGGTGTCGTATGTTCGCGTATCCGAAGGCCCCGACCAGCCCAGCGATTGCAGCAAGCTCGTCAACAGCTGGAGTTCTTCGGCTCGCTTTTTTTGGTCGCTCATCGCGCGCGAGTTGCGTGAATGGTCGCGGTCGGTGTGTGAGAGGCGAAGAGGTTGGGTCGAGCGGCTACGAGGTGCAGCGGTCCTCGCGTTTATATCGCGAAGGTATTCTTGTGCGCGTCAATTTGCCGATCATCGAATGAAGATCGGACGGTCGCGAATAAATGGTCGACGCGGAAAGATCAGCCATACAGTAGTTCGGAATGTCGATCATTTGTAAAAGTATGTACAGCAAAGACTAAATCCTTTGAGGTAATTATCATTGTCGAGAAAGGCATTGACTCCGGTCATTTTAGGCGTGCCGGTCGCCGTATCCGCCCAACCGTCGACGAAATCGCAGCATACCGGATCATGCGGCGTCCCTCACAATGTTACGATATCACAATGATACGCGATGTTTGCCGAAATGAAGGAACGATGGGAAGCCGTTCCTAAACCTCCGTCGATCTCGCGATGATCGTCCACGATTTCAAACACCGGCCTCGATCGCTGTACCTTATATTCTCCATTTAAAAATGAAATCCGCACGCCGGTGAATATATATACAATCGACACGCGCGTAAGCAAGCGTGTCCGAACAAGAATTATTTTCGTACCGAACAATTCGAAACAAAACAAACATGAGCGTCTCGTACTTCGAGCAGCCCTCCCGCGAGAAGGGGTTCCCGACGTTGCCTCGAGAACTCCAGCAGGACCTCTTGGAACACATAGCAAAAGATGATGATGATAATGACTGCGCCTCGTTGCTAGCACTTCTGCAGACGTCGAAGGACCCCGAGAAGCTGCTGTTCTCCGAGGACCTCACAAAATGCGAGCTAGGCAAATGTCTAAATAATCTGCACGACGATCATGCATATCGTAAAAGCCCACACTTCGCGAGCGATGTTATAAATAACTTGAGCGAATGTTCGAAAGGGACGATCCGAGATCTCGACTTTTCTAACTGTAAATACATAGAAGACGCCGGACTGTCGAACCTGAGTGCGCTTACGGGTCTCACGTCGATCAACCTCTCTCACTGCTTAAAGATATCGGACGCCGGACTGTCGAACCTGATTGCGCTTACGGGTCTCACGTCGATCAGCCTCGCGGGTTGCAAAAAAATAACGGGCGCCGGACTGTCGAACCTGGTGCGCTTACGGATCTCACGTCGATCAACCTCTCTTACTGCGATGAAATAACGGGCGCCGGACTGTCGAACCTGGGTGCGCTTACGGGTCTCACGTCGATCAGCCTCTCAGGTTGCCGAAAAGTAATACGCGGCGGCCTGCTGCAGCATCTGAGTGCGCTTACGGGTCTCACGTCGATCAGGCTTGCATTTTGCGAAGAAATAACGGGCCCCGGACTGCGGCATCTGAGTGCGCTTACGGGTCTCACGTCGATCGACCTTTCATATTGCATAAACTTAATGGGCGCCGGATTGCAGTATTTGAGTGCGCTTACGGGTCTCACGTGGATCAACCTCACGTATTGCCCCTTGATAACGGACGCCCACCTGTCGAACCTGGGAACGCTTACGGGTCTCACGTCGATCAACCTCACGGGTTGCTCCTTGATAACGGACCTCGGTCTACAATATCTGGGGAGCCATACGAGTTTAAGGTCGATCGACCTCTCTTACTGCTTCAGTATATCGGACGCCGGACTGTCGCGCCTGAGTACGCTTAGCAATCTGACGTCGATCGACCTCAAGGCCTGCGGGCGGATATCGGACGCCGGACTGTCGCGCCTGAGTACGCTTAGCAATCTGACGTCGATCGACCTCAAGGCCTGCGGGCGGATATCGGACGCCGGACTGTCGCACCTGAGTACGCTTAGCAATCTGACGTCGATCAGCCTCTCGGAATGCTGGCTGATATCGGCCGTCGGACTGCGGCATCTGAGCGCGCTTACATCGATCGACCTCTCAAGAAACTGGAACGTGACGGATGCCGGACTGGCGCACCTGCGCGAGCTTAAGAATCTGACGTCGATCGACCTCTCTCATAACAGGAACGTGACGGACGCCGGAGTGGCGCATCTGAATGAGATTGCGAGTTTAAGGTTGCTCAATCTTGAGTATTGTAACCAAATAACGCCAAAAGCACTGGAGCATTTGAATAGCATAGATGTCTTGCTTCCGTTGCAGTTTCGAATGGATGCGAATAAACGCTCCGCTTTCTGACGAGGATTTCGCGTGTATTGATCGGACGGACACGAATGAACAGTCGGCGACGACCGTCGGATCCTCAGGATGAGTATCTACTTCTCGCGTAAATAGATTATAGTGTCGTCAGTATAGACACAAAACTTTTCATTTCAAAAAATATTTCCCGCAAATTTCGCCATAACACGAACATCGTATATGACATGCACGTTTTGCAATGACGTGCGCCTAAGTTGTGTCATGTAACTATCGCCGATCGGACGGACACGAATGAACAGTCGACGAAGACCGTCGGATCCTTCGGATGCGGTTCGGTGGTAGACGTTGCGCGACAGACGAATGTACCGTAGCGGTTGCGGATGGGTTCGACTATCGTGTTAAGGGGGTACCCCCGATATGCAACGGCTACGCGCTACTCTTTTTGAATATGATATATGATAATATGCTAGATGCTATAATTATGCTATACGACAATGTACAGACACGACACGAACATCTTCCGGTTTAAAAAAACGCTACCACCGAAACAAAAATACGGCCTACGGTGTCGTCGGCGCCAATACCTGAAAACACACCCGCGTATTTATCGTCGAACAAAATAAGTCCTCGCAATTGTGCGAAGTCGAGGTGTGTGGAAAGTCGAATGGGGTTTTCATTTTAAGCGAAAGAACGAGACTCAACTGAACGGTGAATCGGCGATGTGCGCACCTCGTAGCACTGGTACGTCGCGAACACGTCCGCGATGGCGTACCGCAATTGCTCCTCGGAAAGCTGGGCGGAGTCCCACGCGGACACGGTCAGCTTCTCGTCCTTGAAGTATTTGCCTTCATTTCCAGTGCATTTCTCCCAGATGCTCAGCAGCGACCTCCTGTTGTTGTACACCGGCGACTCCCAACCTTCCAGTTTCATACACTGAATGTCCTTAGTGTTTACTATTTCTGTAAACAAAGGACTCAGCATACGCCGGTCGGCGCCGTAGTCGCAGAACACCTTAATCGTGCCTTCGTTGCTGAAAACCCTGGCTAAGAGGTCGCGTGCCTCGGTGCACGCCTGCATACCCAAAACCCAGGCCTGTTCGCCGTCGAACAGTGAGAGCAGCGCCAACTGTATGCGTCCAGACTCCGTAATTACGCCTTCGCAGTCGACCGAGATATAGCCCGGACCCGTTAGCACAGCCTCGAGATCTAGCTGCGCACACACACACACCGCCATGATGAGAGGCGGTCTTCACGAACGTGCGAGTCGTCGATGCCAACTCCAGGACGCACCTCGAGGAACCGCTGCCTGACAAGGTGGACAAACCCCTCCGGTGGCCCGTTCAAGATGCGGCTCCACGGGGTCGACTCAACAACCCGCTCGGACGGTTGCGACAGTTCCGGATGAGCCTGTAGAAACTGCTCGCAAGCATTTTCCTTTGCCGCCGCTTTTGAGAAACACAAGCACGAAGTCACCAGGGGATACGGGTCGACCCGGAGTGTCGCTTGCCACCATTGACGCTGCGTGGCCGTAAAGTACCATACGGGTGGACGCAGGCCTTGCTGCTGTAAGCCCCGGTTGAGTGCAGAACGGAAATTAATAGGCATTTTCGACGAGGCGGTGTGAAGTTTTTTCGAATACGTCACAGCCTGTGAGTGTGAGAAGTTTAACAGAAAAAATTCCAAACAGTTTTTTTTATAGGGTTTACGTTAGAGGTGGTGAGATGAGTGTTCCGTCTCGAGGTCGTCGATCGATTCGATCGCAAGGTATCGATCGACGGCGAAACCCTAAACCCTCTCGAGTCCGAACGTATTGCTTGACACACTGCAAGTTCGCTGGGCGAAACACGAAACACTGTCCTTTTTAATCGTATTATTACCGTCAGATAGGACGTTCTGTCGACACGGAATGAACTTCGACGAGTTGTGGTGGTTTGTGCACACCTTTGACTTGCGTCTCACCGAGATCGAACTAACGCTTCTAAAGATGACTTGTCGTGCAGCTCGGGTAACTTTGAAGGCGCATCGCACGTTGCGTCCGAGTGAGTTGGTCAGCAGTCTCAACATGGTACGGTGGACCATAACGTCGGCAAGTCCTCGATACGCCATAGAAATAAAGGAGTTTTGGCAGGATGAGATTCTGAGGTTGGATCGACCGGACCTTCTGCCGGTTCTGGAGGTGTTAGAAACACCACTCGACAGACAGTTACTGCCTCATCTGGCGGCGAAGCAGAGCCGCTTGAAATGCCTGACCTACTTTAATGAGCGCGGGTGCTGCGACAAGTTCACGTGTGTGCAAGCGAGTGAAGCGGGCTCGGTGGAATGTCTCCGGTATCTTTTAGAGAACGGGTGTCCTCATGACTTTGAGGAGATTACATACCAAGCATATCGCAACAATCACCTCGAATGTCTGCAACTAGCCTTAGAAAAAGGTTGCCCTTTGTCGGAGGACGTGTGTCGTAACCTGCAGGTTTTCGCAGCAGACGAAAGAGATGGGTACAACGCATGCCAGACTTATGTGTTGACGAACTATGCACATCGTATTAACCGCTAGGCAAGGCCACTGGAGAGCGCAATTCGCATAGGATAAAACAACAAAACACAGTGCAAATTCGCTTGGTAAAACACGAGACGTTGTCCTTTTTAATCGTATTATTGCCGTCAGATAGGACGTTCTGTAGCTATCTAGATCCTCAGTCAATTATGACGAAGTCTCGGGTGAAGTAAAAGTTGAACAGCTGCTGAATGATTGAAGCCTCTGTACCGGGGATATAACGCCTCCTATGTTCGCTGTGCGTGACCATCAAGTCCATTAACGTATACCCGTCGTCGGGCTCCCAGCGGCGGTCGCTGTCGTAAACTCGTGGCCCGAAGTAAAAGTTGAACATCTGCTGATTGATTGGAGCCTCTGTACCGGGGATATAACGCCTCCTATGTTCGTTGTGTGTGACCATCAAGTCCATTAACGTATACCCGTCGTCGGGCTCCCAGCGGCGGTCGCTGTCGTCGGCGTGCGGACAGCGGCAAATGCCGTCGATCGCGCCTCTGAACCTGTGTTCGTAAACTCGTGGCCCACACATATACCTAGGTGGGAAATGGTCCAGCATAAACCGAAATAAAGCTTCGGTTTGCAAAAAGTGTGGAAAATGAAGCGGCCTGGTTCGCAGTCCGGTTGCGCGAACGCAGCGCCGGACCTCCTCGGCGAACGTGCTGCACACCATCGCTAGCAAACTGAACGCGGAGACGGGGAGAAGATCGTAAAAACGGTCGAAAAATAACGTTGTCATAATTTCCACGACACGGTTGGTGCTTACCACGGTGGTTGCGAGAGACGACATCGAGGAGATATTTTGAAAAATGTTGTACTCGGGCGGCGAACGTTCTCAAAAAATGGTGTCCGACAGTCGGTGACGAGGTTGTTAAACGGTTCAACCGCAGCTCGACTGCCGGGACGTCGCGGAGTGGGCGTCGCGTAGGGTGCAGCGAGTGGTCGTAACTTTTATTTTGGCAGACTCTAGATGTTAAAAATGCAAAATTTGAGTGTAACGTCAAACGGTACGAGTGGATCCAACGGCTCGGAGTAACACATGAATGTGAGCCGTCCGATCGAAAATGAATCTCCATTTGAATAAGCCGACTTTGATAAGTAGACTTCGGACAACCCCCTCACCCCTCGCCAAGATCCAACGGCTAAGAGTGACCCGTGAACGAGGACCGTCGGATCGAATTTGAATCTCAATTTAAATATGACAAGCAATACTAATCGGCTACAAATAAATACAACGCTAACTCACCATTCTTAGATCATGCCCAAGAAGTGGCCTGCAGCAGAAGTTATCACGACTCGAGCTTTCTTAAGGTTTCGAGTGCGGCCTCACTCTCGGCGGGAGCGAAGACTTCACATCTCTTGGAACCTTCGATGAACGAAGAGCGCTTCACATTTTCAAGCACGTCCCGTAACATCTTGAAACACACTCACGATGATGACGATTGCGTAGCCGATTTCGTCCACTTATAAAATTTGACCGAATCACTCGGACGGTGGTTGTGCTGCAACATATTTGTATCGATTGGTGCGATCGCGGCGGTCATTCGTGTTAACCGTTGAAACTTCTTCTCAATATCAACGTCGTAAACCATGTTCAGTTTTGTCACAACAAAAAGTGTGGAGTGTTCGCGTATGTTGTAGAACCCGAGGGTGTTGTCTGGCTGAACCTGCTTTCCAGCAAATATCAGAAACCATCTTGCATCAGATAATTCGAGTTCGCTGTATATGTCTTTCACACGGGTGTTCCGTCCGACCCACATCTTTTGTATTTCTCCGGGGCTTATATCTTGCCTGCTTATCTTTATCTCGAACACCCTTCCGTTTTCCACGGGTTTACTCTCCTCGAGTGACCTACTTTTCGGTAGCTCGCTTATGCCTTGTAATAAGCATACACCGCCTTCCTTTAAGTAGGAGTTTTCGATACATGTATAAAAAGCGTCGTCGGCGTACACGAAACTCAGTGTGGAAAAATCGTTTACGAAACCGGCAAACCCATTTATCAACGGCGTCTCCTGATGCAGTGCGCGGCGTGCGCTTTCAAACCACTCCGCTGGGTTGAGAATGTCTCCTCCGATGTCTATCACTAATAACTTCGTATCATTTTCAACCGGAAGTTCTACAACGAAAGGGGGGTTGGAACCATCGAATTTGTCCACAAAAAAAATGCGCACGACCGTTTTCTCGTTCAGTATATCCGGCTTGCCAAAATGGCGGCAAAAACTCTCCCTCAAAGTAGTTAATGAAGTTTGTAGCTCTTTATCATCGGGGTACATTTCAGAGTGCTGCCTGTAACTTCGACCGAATATTAAAATGTCGAGTGTTGGAAAAGAATTTGACTCGGATGACGCGGGAGTATCAGAGCGATTCGCTTTTCGTAGCGTATACAGTACAGACATGGTGGAACGCGTCGCTCGGTTCGAATTCTCGCCTTCGTTTAGATTTAGCTTGTTGCGTACGAGTCTTGCATCGACCGACAACTCAGATTAAATTTAAACCACGACATGTACTGTGTTTCTTGTACATCTTGGTACCGTAGCCGCGCTCTTACAGTGTGAGTGTTGCGAATAAACGTGCGTACACGGAGATCTACATTTATATATATCTATATCTATATATATATGTGTATTACATCAACTTGCAGTCTATAATACTATATCACACTGGGTTTAATTCCGAGTGAGACCATTATCATTACTCGTAAATACACTCTTGTTAATACGATTGTACGCTGCTATGCATTCTGCTGGGTGAAGCTCAGTTCTCCGAATTCTCGAGTATGATTGCAGTCTCCTCGAGAGCGCGCGTCAAGTCGTCCGCCGTGATGACATCGGGATACGGTCCGTCCGGCTGAGAAAGCACTTCGTGGATGGTGGTGTTATCGCGTATTCCGATCTCCGCCAGCGGCGTGGTCGGCGGGTTGCGATTCAACCTCCAGCCTTCGTGAAGCAGATTTCGTCGACGACGATGTCGGGAGCCGACGGCGGTCTCGTAGGCTGCCAACAGGTCGGACACCGTACTTCGCGCGTCCATGTACAGATACAGTTTCGCGTCGCTCAGATTGCCGACTTTCACACAAAAGCGGTCCGAGGGGTTTGTCGTCGTCATGAGATCGGTGATGAACGTGTATTGTATGCAAAATTGTTGAAGTGGTGAATGGTGAACACGGGTCGAGTCGCCCGTCTTATTGCTAATCGATTCGCCGCAGCGCGCACTTTCCGGCGTGGCGAGCCCTCCGCGACGACTCGCTTCGCGACGGCGCCTCCGCGCGCTCGACGACGACGCGTGCACCGGGCGAATTATCGGTGTCCTCGTCGGCGTCGGCGTCGTTCTCGGTGATATCGTAGATGTCGCCCACCGTCGGCGGCGGGGTCCCTTCATCTCGCCGGCGCACGATGAAGGTCGCGGATGCGACGTTGCCGTTTCGAAAACTTTCGATGTCTTGAGAGTTTTCCATTTCAAATTCGTACCGAGACGAGACAAAATCCGCGTGAAACGCGTGTCGCCGCGACGCGTCGGCGTCGGCGTCGTCGTCGTCGCGGGCGCGTCGCGCGGGGGTGGCCAATCGCCGATTTCCGCGCATGCGTTTTCGATGTTCGTACACCTGACGGCTTTCACGCATAGCTCGCTTGCGCCATCCGTTCACGGCTCGACGCGACAACTGCTTCTGATTGGTCATCGCTTACAATGGTCGAGGTTCGGCCCGAACTACGTATATATATAGAAAGCGTATCGAGACTGTAGACTGACTCCGGACACTAGAGCATGACGTCGATAAAAGTGCGGCGCGATTCGCGACGGAACTCGGATGCCGTGGGTGCGCCGTTTCGTTGATGAGATCGATACCGCTATCGGCGTTTTTTTTCTTCGGTCGCTTTTGAGCGCGTGCTGTTTTTGCATTGGCAGGCACGCTTCGAGACATCAAACGGCTGATCGCCGAAGAACGGTTCGCCGACGATGAGGTACATTTACGAATTTCCGTCGAGGTTCGCTCGAGAGACGATCGTTACACGCGCCGCTCGTCTGAATTTTGTACGCGTGCGCGGGAACAGGCTCGTGTTTACGAGAGCGGCGACCTGTCGATTGTTTTCGGACTTGGAAAAGAAACACGATTCGCCGCGAAACGGAAGATTGTCGTCGATGGCGAACGGATCATCGCTCATTTGCAACAGAGCGGAAACCCCGCGACGCCGATCTCGCGCGCCGATGCCATCAACCACATGCTCGCCGAAGCGAAACGATACGAGCGTCGCGCAGGCTTCGAGGCGTCGCAAGCGTCGTATTCGTCGTCGATACCTTTGGTTCATCTCCCCGGCGCCGATTCGAAGACGCCGCCGTGGTTGCGGGCGCTGCATTGTCGCGCGATCGAAACGTATCATCGCGATCGGATTAGTCGCCCCGCGGCATAAACGGATGAGAATATGCTGTTAAATCTGCGTAAAGTTATTTTCCAAAGGCAAACCGATATTTTCGCATCGCGTCCACGCGACATACGCGATGAACACTCCCGCCGTCTCGATGCCGAATGCGTAAAAACGGACCCGCGACGTATACGTAGTGTATGTATATATGTATGTACAGTATACTTTCGCCGCCACCTCTCTAAAATCTTTTCGCGCGCGAATCCGAGTACGGTATGTGGACGGCGTTGATCGATACGACGGGAAACTTCGCGACGGCATTCGTTTTGGTTCCCACCGCGCTTTTGGTGGGCACGTGTTACGCATTTATCACGCATCAAGTGATACATCACATTTTCATTGACATTTACATACCGGGAAAATTCCGCTTGAACGACGATGCTTACCGCGATTACTATCGGCACCTTGTGGATTTGCGCTTCATCAACGCCGCGCGGGCGTTGAGCGTTTTCGTTCGATGGACGTTCGCTTCAGCCTACGCGACCGTCGCGTCCCTCGCAACGTACGGAAGCGCGTGTCGTGATGCGGCGATCGTCGTGTTTGCGGTGACGGGTGCAGCGTTCCTGATCGCGTTTCAGGGCCACACTCTGCTGGATAAAGCGAATCTGCTGTACGAGGAAAGTCGAGATGGTTTGCTGTATCCGATCGAAATGATATTGCGAACGTTCGCCTTGATATATTCGCCCGCGGTGGCGGTTTGGAACGCCGCGCTGCTGCTCTTCGCTTCGTGCTGGCGCGTCATTTCCACCACGGCACTCGCGTTGCCGACCGGAATCACGCTGGAGTTGTTGGTGTCGATCGGTCAGTTCGTGTATCATTTCGCCGGCGGTGTGCGCGATTGGATCGTCACGGACGGAGTCGCTGATGGTCAACCGGATTTCATTCACGCCTGTTTCGCGTTGCAGCGCGGCTTGCACGCGACTAGGGAGATGCTCATCTCTCCGTGCGCGCTGACTCGAGGTTTCATGGAAACGATCACGTCGCCTTTGGATTACTATCCGCCCGGAGCGGAGCTCGCGGTGCGAGTGGGTGAATATTACGCGCCGCTCGCGCGAAACGCGAACGCCTACGAACCTCTCAACCGGTTCTGTTTTCGTCAGAAACTGTATTCTTCGACCTTCGACAGCGC
>LGRX02000142.1:0-13045 GCA_001247695.2 Cymbomonas tetramitiformis
CCATGCTGAAAGTGCAAGGGAACCAAACCCTAGACGCCATGCTGAAAGTGCAAGGAACCAAACCCTAGACGCCATGCTGAGGTGCATGGGAACTAAACCCTAGATGCCGTGCTGAAAGTGTAAAGAGACCAAACCCTAGACGCCATGCTGAAAGTGCAAGGGAACCAAACCCTAGACGCAAACCTAGACGCCATGCTGAAAGTGCAAGGGGACCAAACCTAGATGCCATGCTGAGGTGCGAGGGCAAACCTAAACGCCATGCTGAAAGTGCAAGGTAACCAAACCCTAGACGCCATGCTGAAAGTGCAAGGGGACCAAACCTAAATGCCATGCAGTGCAAGGGGACCAAACCCTAGACGCCATGCTTGGGGGTGCCGAATCATGCTTGGTGCTGCCCTGCTCGCTCTGGCACATGCTCCTTGCTAGATGTACTCGCCGTGTATCCGGTCTCCATGGCATCCAGGGTTTGAGGTGTGCTGTGGCGCAGCACGTTGCGCTTGTGCCGGTCATGAATGGTGCAAGAATTTGCAAGGGGTCGAAGCTGAGTTGCTTACTTTTACTTAAACGCGGCGACGAGTTGCTGGCTGGCTCCCCTCAATCAGAGAATGCTGCAGTAAAGAGACGGACTAACGGATAGCCGACACGCTCATTCAACCTACCGCTAGCGTGCGTCGTCAGCTTGCCAAGCATTTGAAAGCTGCCGCGAGGCTTAGGCTGGGCTGGTTCGGGGCGGTGCAGCTGTTCGCCTTGCAGCTGAGCAGGTGCAACGATTTTTCGGTGGCGGACAAGGCAGAATGCCTCTCCCAGGAGACCTTCTGGGATGAGCAGAGGTGTCACCCAGAACGTCTTCCCGGGCGCGTATGCCAGGTCCACCTCACAGTGTTCAGATGCAGGTTATGGCGGGGATGCGCCCACCATGCATGACCGTGACGAGCCTGAAGGCACCAAAATGTTACCATGCCGTCCATCATCGAAACGCTCACGCACCCAATTTGACTTGGTGTTCCAGGCATTGGCTGAGGGAAGGATGCATCGTGCATTCGCAGTCCACGCAGCTCAGGAACCTTTCGGCCATGAATGGCTGGATGGAAATGCGTGGTGCATAGCCCGCAAACGTTGTAGCAGCCTGGTAGGAGGGTGCCTTAGGCAGTTATTTGCTGTCTAGGGTGTGACTCTTGAAAGCATCCGCGTTTGCAAAGCAGGGAGCTCTGTATGTACTGTGCATGCAATGTTTTTGCCAACCGTTCAACAAGCGCTCAAACCATCCCTGCCTGTCAGGCCCATGAACGCCTGTTTGTGTGCATAAATAGCAGCAAAAGGAAAGAGGGTGTCTGGTCCGGGAGTGGTGAGCTGTGGCCGCTGTCAATTCGGCCGGCATGTGTACCACACGGCCTTCTTGACTTTTTCAAATATCGCAGCTTCTGTCGTATAAAACCACTGAAACTGTGCATTGCAATTTCAACATTCTACTTCTGCAAGAAGCTTTAGCTGCCACTGAACAGAGATGGCCACTCAAGTCGCGCAGGCCGGCGCCCTCCGTCACCGTGATGGGGCCATGCACCCGAAGTCTAAGTCCATTCCTTGCATCCCACAGCTTCTCCAGCGACGCTGACTAGCTTGTGCCAAAAACCGCTGGTCTGCTTGTTGTTCAGCTTCTTGTAAGTGAGGTTTCGAGCGCGCTCGTCCGTCTCCGCCCGTGTCTTGTCGCCCGTGATGTGAACGCCGCGGTTGCTCATCTCGTTCTCAAGCTATCTATTGGTCTGGACCCAGTAGAACTCCTCCGTGAGGTCCAAGGTCCCCTCGTCACCGTCGTCATAGCGGACAAAGGCTTGCCCCTCCTCGGTGTAGTGCTGAGCCACGCCCGGGTAGAAAGCACTGCCGTTTCTCCAGTGGACCTCAATCTTTGTGCCCAGAGATGTGCCGGAACACCAAATACACTTCTGCGTTGTCCTGCACTCCCCCGCAATCCATGCCCTCGCGCAGCAAGGGATCCGCAATATGATGGTATCCTACATCGAGGCTCCGGGCAGTTCAGAACCTCTCAGGCCGCTCGGAGTAAACGGATCCTGCCTCCGCCACAGGATGACCACCTTCTGCGCCAGAATCTACGGCTCTCTGAGCAAGACTGCCCCGGCCAGTAGGGAGGGACAACCATGGCCACTTCCCCCCATCTTGTAGTCCAGTAGAGCACAAGGGGGTTTGATCCAGTGGCTGCCTCTTGCAGCCGCGCTCGAGAGTGTCGGCCCCCCTTTCGGAACGCGGCGTGTTACGCTGCATTGTGCGTCAGTAGTTGCGCGGAAACCTTCGAATCCAGGCGATGTACCATAGGTAAACGACGCGGAATGACTGCTCTGCCAAACCAACTTCGATTCGAGTACCGCCCGACGTCTTCACTGCTGGAAACAGCGGCAGCACGCACGTTGCCTCGCTTTGGGTGTACCACGCCTGCAGTCGGTGCAGGGGCCGCAACAGCCAGAGCTCTCACATCCGCTGCAACAACTCCGGATATCTCGATGTAAAAGGCAGCAGGTCTCTGCTACCGCTTGGTTATCGCGGTAGATCCGTACAACCCTTGAGCTCTGGAGGAAAAGCCGGCACGGTTTAGTGCACGAAGACTCGCAGAGAGGGAGACATTGGTATGGAGCTTCACTTTGATCAGCCGCCCACAGACTCTCCGCCAGCTCATCAAAGGCAGCTTCGCCGACCCTAGATGTCTGACCGTGCCCATCTCAAAACCTGTGTCAGTTCGCGGCTGTGGCCGGCGTCATTTGACGGCTGTGAACCGCGTCAGTTCGCGGCTGTGGCCGGTGTCATTTGACGGCTGTGAACAGGTCGTTCGGGTTGTGGCCAGTGTCATTTGACGGCTTTGAACTGTGTCGTCTGCTGGGCCAGGGCTATGTCATTTGACGTGCTGTGAACTCATACAGTTCGTATGCTGTGGCCAGTGTCATTTGACGCCGTGAACTGCTACGCCTCGCGCTGTGCCAGTGTCATTTGACGCTGTGAACCGTGTCAGTCGCGGCTGTGGCCAGTGGCATTTGACGGCTGTGAACCGCGCTCACTCCCGGCTGTGGCCAGTGTCATTTGGACGGTTGTGAACCGCGTCAGTTCGCTGCCGTGTGGCCAGTGTCGCTTGACGTGCTGTGAACCGTGTCATCGCGGCTGTGGCTGCCAGGGCATTTGACGGCTGTGAACCGCGTCAGTTCGCGGCTGTGGCCATTGTCATTTGACGGTTGTGAAATGTGTCAGTTCGCGGCTGTGGCCAGTGGCATTTGACGGCTGTGAACCGCGTCAGTTCGCGGCTGTGGCTGGTCCCGGCTCACAGCTTATTGCCCTCAAGCGCTCTTAGGGTAGTACTTCCATTGCTGGTGGTTGGCGAACATCAGATAACTGCATACAGTCTGATGACTGGTTTAATCTTCCGAGTGAGGTACGCTGGCAGGTTTCTTTAGTGCCGGATGCTCTCTTTATGGCTTGAGATCCGTCACCAAAAGAAATCCAAACCCATTTCTTTTGCTCTTCACATCTCATTGCCAACAGGCACACTGCATAGCATTTCATTAAAAATAGCTTTCTTCTTACATGCTTTTAAGTGTGTGAGAGAAAATCTCTTTTTGGAATGTCTTTTCTAGGCTGATTCACAGCTTCACATGCTTTTTAGGCTGATGCACAGCTTCTAAGGCAAAATGTTTAGAGTCTTTTGGGTTGGGTGGGTAGGGAAGGCAAAAGAACAGAGCTGCGGATTCCCACGGGCGGAACTCCTAAATACTGTCGTGTGTAAAGCCTTTAGATCTAACTCAGCTGCTGATTTTGATCTAACGGCTCAGGAAACTCTGATCGATCTACCGGCACAGAAACCTCTAAAATTCCGCAGGCTCCAATTTAACCATTTCTTTTGCTCTTCACATCTCATTGCCATGTAACAGAGATCATTAGGCACACTGCTCTGTGCCAGGCTGCCGCTGCTGCTTCTGTCGCCATCTCGGAGTGGTCCACCCGAAGTACCTCTCCATGTGCTCGTCGGGAACAGCTGCCGGGTCAATGTAGGAGTGGATGGCAGAGGACAGCTGAGACCAGCCGCCCAGGAAGCAGCACTTCTCAAGCGCCGCGCCCACAGCCCTGGCACAGGTACAAGCCCCCTTGCGGGTGCTGTGGCCAGAGAAGTGTCCCCCTTCCGGAGGGACACACCCAAGCCTCCCCAATGCCAACTGCACCCAGCCATTAGCTTGCGCCGACTGGAGCTTTCCTTGCTCCCACGGCAGCCTCCAGTAGCTGCCCTGCACCTCCGAGCCCGTCACCGGGCGATGCCCCCAACAGGCATCCCGCACCTGCTGCCAGTGCTGCAGGAGCTGCACAAGCCCCACCACCCCCGCTGCGGGGATGGTGAGCCTCCTCCTGAGGCGCACGTGCCCCCTGCCTTTCTCCTTGTGGAGAACCACGGAGATGTCCTCACCTGTGATGCTGATGTGCTCCCTGCGCATGGAGACGCCCGTCTCCGGCCGGCCGAAGGTGACGAAGGCAAACACCACGTAGGTGCACGCCCTGAGCAGCTCCGTAGCTGCCCGGCCCACCGGCTCCAGCCCCAGCCCGTGCGCATGCACCGCCGAGACATGCCTGGCAGGCAGCCAGGTCCGCACCGTCTGCTCCTCACCCGCGGCTTCAGCCGCCTGCACCTGGAGGCGGGCCATGCCCTTCACTGCTCTGGAGATCGCCCGGCCCCTGGCAGGCCCGGGGAACCCCATGTCCTCGTGGTAGTTGTTGATGGCGGATAGGTAGGGCTGCATGTTGGACGCCTGCACCGTGCCCTTGTCCAGCATGTGAGCAATGTACAGCCTCACCGTGGCCCCCGTTGCCGGAAGCCACTGTCTGCCCTCCGCCTCACAGAACGCCATGAAGGTCCGAGCCTTCGGCCGGTAGTTGCCCACCGTCTTGCCGCCCAATGATGCCCCCTGCATCTGCACTGCCAGCTCAGTGAGGGAGCTGTCCCCCAACTCTCCTCTCCAGCGTTCCTGAAGCGCCGCATCCCAGCCAGTCACCTCCTGCACCGCTGCCGGGAGCACCTCATACCTCTCCTTGCTCATGTCCAGGTCCTCCTTGTCACCATCCTCGTAGGCAATGTGGGTTAGGCCATCCGACCCCGTGTCACCCACGGTGCCGGTGTACCAGGCATCATCCTGGGTGTAGGATTTCGAGAGTTTCGGTTACACAAAAGCGAGCGTAAACTTTCATTATCAAAAGATATACCAGTTCGTTGCTCGAAACGACACGAACATTTGCGCGCCATCATTACTGATTGGGCGATCTTATGTGAAAGTTCACGAAACAGACTCCTACGTGTCACTGTCGTGTTCATACCGACCGCAGTGACACTCCTGACTACTACATATGGAGTCATTACGCACTTCCCGATGGTCATCAGAGATCTGACGGTCACTATTAGTTCAGCAGATCTACAGATCTAGATCTAAGGGTTCCACAGGGTTTCTTTAGGGTTTCTTTAGGGTTTCTTCAGGGTTTGAGTATCCTGACTACTGTACAAGGTCTAGATAGTCATGCTTTACACCAAACTGATCAGCAGCACTTGCAGATTCCAATACCCCTTCTAAAGGGTGACTGTCTAGTTCTCCTACTGCCAGTTCTTGGGAATGGTGCCCCCTCAGTCAGCAATATCCAGTTCTTGGGATGGTGCCCCTCCAGCTCCAGAGTATGGGATGGTGCCCCCTTCAGTCTTCAGTCTTCAGGGTCGGAGTCCTTCATCTTCATGATACCAAGCCTTTCTCTGTGTGTAACGAAAGCTGGTAGAGGAAGAGGCTTGGTGAATATGTCCGATGTGTTGTCTGCTGAGCAGACATACAAGGCTTCCGCTGTGTTGGACTTCACCAGTTCCCGGATGCACATGTTCCTCACCTCAATGTGCTTGGACCTGTTGTTGTTCACATAGTCAGAGGCCAAGTGAATGGCCCCCTGGTTATCACAGTACATAGGCACTGGGTTGCAGATGTCCACCAGGTCATTCAGCACGTTGATAATGTACTTGATCTCACGGGCCCCTTCAGACATGGCTATGATCTCGGCCTCGGTAGTTGAGAGTGATACACACCTCTGCATGATCGAGGAGAAGATGAGCAAGCTCCCACACAGGCAGAGTGCAATGCCAGATGTGGACTTTCTCGTTGTCTTGCAGCCAGCATAGTCAGCATCGGTGTATATGCACATAGGTAGTGCTCCACATGCCAGACCCAGCCCCCTTGGCACAGAAGAGGTTGCTCGTAGCACCAGCTCGTAGCTCACAGTGCCCTTTAGGTATCTGACAACCTGTTTCAGTGCCACAAAGTGCTCTGGGCCATAGGACGCACAGAACCGAGAGAGAGCAGACACAGCAGCCATGATGTCAGGGCGTGTGCACCTTGCAACCCACTGCAGCTGCCCAAGCAGCCCCCTGAACGGAATGGTGGCATCTTTGCCATCAGATGGTGCTAGAGAGCACCCTGGGGACATGGGCAGGCTAGCCGGCTTGGCATCCTTGAGTCCATAGGTGTCAATCATCTGGGAGATGTACCCAGATTGAGAGAGATATGCCACCCCAGGGCCCCAACGCACACCAATACCCATCACAAGATCCAGAACACCCAAGTCCTTGCAGGCATACTTGGAGTTGAAGGCTGCCACGAAGTTGTCATACCACGTGCGACTGTCAGTGGCCACAATGTAGTCATCAACATATGCCAGAATAATGACCGTGATGTCAGAGTCCCTGATGAAGTACAGACAGGGCTCAATATCACTGCGCCTCATCCTCTTGTCGTAGGCCATGATGAAAGCATCGCTGGTCTCAAACCACTCTTTGCCCGCTTGCTTCAGGCCATACACTGCCTTGAGGAGCTTGGCACATGTCCTCCCCTGATACTCCAGCCCCCTAGGGAGCTGAACATACAGATCCTCTGTCGAGGGTCGAGTTCAGGAAGGCTGTTTCCACATCCATGTGATACACCTGTAGGGAAAGGTTCAGCGCCAGAATGATAACCAGTCTCACTGAAGACAACTGAGTACACGGGGCAAAGGTGTCGAAGTAGTCGACACCATACTCCTGCTTGTTGCCCCTCACACACACCCTCGCCTTGCGCTTTTGCAACTGCCGATGCTTGTCCAGCTTGACCTTCAACACCAACGCCATGTCCAACAGGCGAACCCCAGGAGGCACATCCTCCTTGTCCATCATCTCGAGAGCCTGCTTGACCGTAACCAGGGCCTCCAACTCGATCTGGATAGCTTCCATCCACTCATTAGCATCTGGCGCCCCCATAGCTTGCTTGACCCCCTTTGGTTCAGTCACCCCAGGTGGCAGTACATCCACTGAGTCTCCCGCACACCCCTTCGCAGCCACCGCCAAGCATGTGTGCTCAGGAGGGAAATGCACCTTACCCAATGGCAGATCAATGTGCGTGAAGTTCGTGAGTAACATAACACAGTATGGAAATGAGCTGGGCCCCACAGCCCGTGCGCATATGATCCCAGCCTCTAGTTTCTCACGTCCAGCATCCGCCATGACCTCAGTAAACAATGGGTAGTCGACATTGAGGTCACCAGTGTGCACAGCCGAGCGCACAGCAGTCATATGCTTGGGCTGGCCATCCAGATAGTCTCTGAGACTCACCCAGCATGTCACATCTCCAGCTCTCACCTTCAGCACTGCCAAGATCTCGTCGCTCTCATCAGGTAAATAGGCCCCAATACCAAGAATATCATCTTCCAGATCACTGGGAAGGGTGTCATGATACTCCGCATCCAGCATCGTCACCATGAAGTTGGTACTCAGTGGGGCCACTGCTGAAGGATCCCACGTGGTGACCACCTTGCCCAGCTTGTCGACAGCCTCATGGAACCTCACCATACCAGACTTGACGATCTTGCCGGACTCGGGATCATACAGTAAGTAGGCCGAGGAGACCTCAGAGTGACCAATGTATCTGAACTGCTTCGCCCGGTCGCTGAGCTTATGCTCCCTGCTGTCTGGGTCCACAAAGGCATATGCCAGACAGCCGAATACTCGAAGAAGGGAGAGGTCATAGTGTTTCCCATACAGCATGTAGTAGGGGGACTGCCTGTGCAGAGGCCGCTGGAACGTCCTGTTCAAGGTGTACACAGAGTGCCGAATAGACAACGGCCATACCTCCACACCGAAACCAGACGTCACCAGCAGCGCCCGAGCCATTGCCTGCACCGTTCTGTGGGACCTCTCGACCCGAGCCTGGTTCTCGTGGAGGTAGGGTGACCCATGTCGCTGCTCAATGCCCCGGTCCTTGCAGTATTGCTGCGTCTTTCCAGCAATCATAGTCGAGTCTCCATCAGTATGCAGCACCATGTGGTACTTCTCCTCCAGCCTCATGCGGCTCCTGTGCTTCCTGACTTCGACCAGGAACTCCTCCAGCGCTCCCAGGTAGTCGGACTTCTTCTTCAGGAAGTAAACACATAACCAGGATGTGCAATCATCTAAGAAGAGAACGAACCACTTGTACCCGCCAGTACTGTGTCTGAACGGGCCACAGGTGTCAGACCATACCAATAACCCAATCTCTGCAGCCCTCTCCCTGCCCGTAGGCTTCATGGAAGGTCTGATGGCCTTTGTCAGCCTGCAGGAGACACACCTCTCCGAACAGCGCAGCACCAGACTCTTTGCATACTGCGCAGACGTGATGCCCATGGGGACCCCCTCGTCCAGCATGTTCTGCATGGTGACGTCGCCAACATGTCCAAGGCGAAGGTGTGCAAGCATCTTGGCGTCAATCCTCATCGCCGTATGCCCATCCTTGTACAACACGACCACCGGCCACCTGGTCTCTCTGACCCACACTCGGTCTTCCCCACACATCTCCAGGTGCTCCACGTTGTAACATGAGCCCAGTGGAGCTGAGAATATCGTTTCCCCAGCAGGATATTCATGAATAATGGTAAACTGGGACGTAAACTGCCACCAGCTTGCAGTCTCCCATCTGGGTAACACCAAAAGAAACTTGGTGGAGTGAGGTGCCCTATCAAAATCACTGAGTGCCTTCAGCAGGCACCTCAGGATGATATCATGCTCATAGGGCGGGTTGCCATAGCATGCCTCACCTGCCCAGTCCCTGTCGAAGCAAGGCCGGTCAGTGGTGCAATAGTTGCCCAAGACGTGGTTGTCACTGGAGGCAAACAGTTCCAGAGTGAATGGCCCATGCTCCTCGATGTGCTTTCCAGCCCTCTCAAACTTCCAGTCCGATTTGTCCCGGTCAGAGTCATCGTGATATGCCGCACAGGCTACATATGTATCCAGAGCGCCAGTCACCCGATCCTCATATATGATGTACTGGTTGCCAACCCTGGAGAATGAGAATGTCACCCCCTCACTGGATATCCGCCTGGCCCCAAAGTCAACACTGAACCCAGCATCCTCAAGTGCTACCACTGACACCAAATTGAAGGGCTGCCCAGGGATACAGTGTGCACCAGTGAACTGCAGTCCAATAGCGCGCCCAGTGAGCACATCCAGCTTGGCAAATGTCACCGTGCCACTGCCCTCAGATGAGACAGTACCTGCCTGCACTACACTGAAAGTGGAACGAGAAGTGGCATCAAAGTCACCCCCAAAGCAAGCCATCGAGTTGAATATGTGCTTGGAGGCACCACTGTCCAACATGGCCACTTGACCACCGCCTGCAGCCAATGGCAGGTCGCTGGTGAATATGTCAATCTTGCTGTTTGCAGATGCAACACACAGGGCAAGTGAGGTGCACCTAGGATGCCCCCCTGGCAGGTCACATGCCTCGTCATCATCAGAGTCACTGCCATCCTCCAGATCAGGCGCATCATCATACCAATCAGTCCCAGGGTCAACGCTCTCGGGACAGAGGTGGTGCTTGTAAGGCAGACAGAATAGTCCAGATGCCCAATCATCAGAGGGGATGCCACCCACTCCTTCAAGGGGCTGCGGCATGCACACATCATCCTCCTCGTCTGAGTCCGAGGCATCCACCAGGTTAGGCATAGCATCCGAAGCATAACCATCATCACCCGAGTCAAAGTTAGAAGCTGTATCCATAACACCGATGGAGTAACCAGAGTCATTACCACAATGACGATAAAATAGCCCAGATGCCCAATCATCAGAGGGGATACCACCCACTCCTTCAAAGGACTGCCATGAGTGTTCACCACCTTCCTCGTCCGAGTCAGCGGCATCCACCAGACTCGGCATAGTATCTGAAGCATGATCATCACCACCTGAGCCAGAGGAATCGCTGAGACCAGGTATATAGCTGAGTCCAGATAGCGTGTGACTGGCCCAGGCATGGTGGTTAGCAGCAATCTGCTCAGGCATTGTGAGAATGGCATCAGAGCCACCCAGTGCACACACATGCTCAGGCAAAGGGTGAGAAGAGAAGGCATTTTGAAAAGTAACCTGCTCAATTCTGTATATCATACAGTTGTCCGGCGTGGCCTCAGAGGTAGAATCCCCTGGATCCGAAGAGTCACTGTCACTATGAGAAGAGTCCTCAGAGGCATAGCCACCTTGATCCGAATCATCACTGCCATCAGACGAGGAGTCAAAGTTCCACCCATCATCATAGCCATATCCCAGCAAAGCCCAGAAGTCCTCAACTGCCTTCACTGTGTCCCGAGTAACCATACTGAGCAAAGTTACCCATGACTGCAACCTCTCAAAGGATCCTCGTACCATGACCGGCTCCTTCTCAAGCAGACGTTGCAGTAAGCCCAGCTGCTCCGCCACAAGGTGCTTCGCATACACCATCTCTTCTCGGCACACCACTCTGCCATTAGCAGGAAAGTGAGGATCCTCCAGCACCTTCAATGCCCTGTCCGACACTTCCACAGAGCCATTCATGAACATACTATGCACATACTGGACTTCCGAAGTGTACCATGGCTGCCTGGGGGATATCTGATACCCAGGCCCAAGATGCTGCTCTCTTCCTGCCTCCCATAGGGCTTGGGTAGGATCAAGCTTCCTCCCAGGCAGAGCTGTGCACAGAGTGTCAATGTAGACAAACGAGTCGTACACTGGAGTCACAGGGAAATGTTTGTGCTCATTCAATAAGAACCGATGCTTATTGGGCTGATAGGAGTGTGACTTCTTACCAGGCTTCTTCAATGCAGAGTGCCTTCTCACAGAAGCACCAGACCTCCACCGACAGACACCACTCACAGATCGGTCCTCACCTCCAACTGGGAAAGGATCCTCAGAAGATGTAAGTCCACTCAGAACTGCATAGTAGTTGTACAGGGAGACACCAGATTGAGACCCAATATAGTCTTCCACAGCGTAACCAGAGATAAATTGAGGCATGTCGTCAGAGAAGCAGGCAACCACGCTGTCAAGCTCACAGATAGCATACAGAGCCTCCCCAGAGGCATCCACACCAGGGTCCTGCTGAGCTTCAGTAACAGCAGCTGCACGATTGGGTAGCTTCCCATGCTTCTGGTAGTCCTGGACCCTCTTCATTATTGCATCCTTCCTCTTGGGATTCTTCCTGAGGGACTCCTCCCGCTTGCCCTCGTTAGTCACAAAGCATTCCTTGGACGAGTGCCCAGTCATATGACATATCGGGCACGGCACCTTCTTGAGCATCACAGTACGTTTCTGCTCCTCCTGCTTGCCCCTGTCCTCCACAATTCCAGCACCCGTCTCCGCAGCCGCTGCTGAAGTGGCTATAATGTTGTCGTAGTGGTCACACACCGCGTCGCTCAGCTCCTGGAACGACGGTATCTTGTTCTTGGAGTACATAGAACGTACCAAGACATATGCCGGGTTCAAAGAATTCAGCACCATAGCCACAAAGACCGCCTCCAGGCTGGCAACATGAAATTTCTCACCGGTCGGAAGGAATTCGCTCGCACACGCATATTCCTTCACCCTGTCGAGAATTTGCCGCGCACTCAGAAAGAACGGCAGTGGGTTAGCAAGCGACGCAAACTTCCTCGTGTCATCAAGCAGAGCCTTGACCTGCCTCACAAAGTACGCAGAGCCCGTGCTCCGACGCATTTTAACTAGCTGCCGCCAGGCCAAGATACCGTCCGCCTCCTCGCTGTACGTCTGCACAACCGCATTTGCTGTCTTGGAAGTCACGGCCGACAGAAAGTCGTGAAACAACTGATTCGCTGCCACAGAGAAGTGCTCGTCCTCCTTGATGTCCCCCAATTCGCGCGCGTCCGATAAGAGTAACGCCAGTGCCCGGTGACGCAAACATGGCACAATTTTACCTCGGAACTCCAGCCACTTGGCGTCATTTTCCGCGTCGTTACCAGAATAAAGTTGGTCAGACTTGAAACTCTTCAACATCTCCGCCAGAGGAGGCAAAGGTACGCCCGCATTTCCACCCGCAACGTGAGAGTGAACACCGGAACCAGACATACCGGATTTCGCGGCCTCAGGAGACGCAAACGCTTCTCCTGTCCCCGCATTCTGATTCGCAGCCAACTGGGGCACTGTCTGTGCCAGGACCTGAACCATTTTCATAAGCTCATTTATACGCGCGTCTTGCTGCGAAAATAGCTGTTGTTGTCGCTCATCGATAAGAGCTGTCAGCGCTGCAGAGTCCCCCCCAACTGAAGTACCATCTTCCGACTGCACCTCCGAGATATCGCCGTAAGTAGATTCCACACTCAGTCCTGGTGGGGTCCGCCCCGCAAGCTTGGCCTTGTCTTGTCCCTTACTCATTTTCGAAAAACGCGCAGCAAAAAATTGCGTGATACAACCGTAGGTTAACACTTACTGTGTAGTAAGTGGGCCCAAAACCTGTAGGATTTCGAGAGTTTCGGTTACACAAAAGCGAGCGTAAACTTTCATTATCAAAAGATATACCAGTTCGTTGCTCGAAACGACACGAACATTTGCGCGCCATCATTACTGATTGGGCGATCTTATGTGAAAGTTCACGAAACAGACTCCTACGTGTCACTGTCGTGTTCATACCGACCGCAGTGACACTCCTGACTACTACATATGGAGTCATTACGCACTTCCCGATGGTCATCAGAGATCTGACGGTCACTA
>LGRX02000143.1:0-20072 GCA_001247695.2 Cymbomonas tetramitiformis
GCCACACCCATCGCGCACGCCCGCCCAATGACCAAGTCTGGGTGACCCCCCACCCCTGGGGGGTTGCACGTCATAGAGATACATGGTTCAATATGGTTGCAGTCGCATACGTATTGAAGTGAGCCCTCCTGAGGGCTCATGAGCCCTCTCTATTGTACTCTCGGTTTTTATGAAATCTTCCTGAAATTTTGAAGGTTTCCATATGCATGCCACATGCGGAAGGTCCTTGAGCCTTGTCATGAGCCCTTCCTTGAGCCCTGCCTTTCTATATGCTGCAAACGTGTTGAAAACTGTGACCTAGCTAAAATAAAAGGGGTAGAAAACACGTTCTTCATCATAAGGGCTTCATCGAAGGCCCTTTTGCAAATATGGGGTCCTGTGTTGTCAAGTTCTTGAGCTGCTCTTTATGTAGTGTCTCATCAAAAGTTTGATCGGGGTCATCTTGACCCTCAAAATCTCGGTTGAAGTAACATGGGTGTCTGCAACATGCCTGCAATATGTCGTCAACATACTTCAGCATGCCTTCAGCATGTTTGCAGCACATTTTCGAAGGACGATGGGCGTCGTAAAGGGGACTTCACTGCACTATATGGTGCGAGGATATCACATCGTTCATGGCGGGAAGCGACCTCGCCCCCAACCATCCCCTCAAACATCCCCCCGAAGTGATACAGAGCGACATCCAACCGGCTCCGAGTGGCGCGGCTGGCGCGAGTGGCGCGGCTGGCGTGGCTGGGAATTGAACCCAGGTCTCCCATTAAAAATCTTTGATTTTAAGCGGTAGACTACGCCGTCTATTGTTTTCTTATATGGTCAGCGCACAAATTCGTATTTTTCTAAGACTCTAAATCAGATTTCAGATTTTGTACATTTCATAATTCATAATTCAATCGTAGATTGAACATCGCGCGTCCTTTTCATCGCTCGCGCTCCGACCACTTCATCTCGCGCACCACCCCCTTCATCCGCCCCCCTCCCCCCAAATCACGCGCGCGCCCCATCGTGCCCCTCCCCGGGAGGGCCTGCCGGTTTTTTCAATTTCACAAATCGCGTGCAGTCCATGGGTGGACCTTGCGGGATGGCTTCGTTGTCAATACACATCTTACGAGAAGTCGCTCATTATATGGGCCCCGAACGCAAGTGTGGAGAGTTAGTTTTGGTCCAGTCAGTCCGTCCAGTCCGTCCAGTCCGTCCAGTCCGTCCAGTCCGTCCAGTTTGGACGGACTGGACGGACCGGACCAAACATTTTTAACATTCTAAGATTTCGCAAAATAGGGCTCCCATACTTAAGCCCATACTTAAGGAGTGTAACGCGTCGGTCCGCGTCGACGCCTGCGTTTTCACATACTTAAGAAAATTTAAATTTTTTCTTCATACTTAAGGAATATACACCGACTGCCCCTTCCCCCCCTAATCAGGGACTCAGGGGGTATAACCCAGTCGCATGTGAGTTTCAAACGTGCGTCAGAGAGACGAACCCAACGACCGAGCTTGACAATCGTATACGATTGTCACACGTGAGTCTGGGTGTCGGACCTAGTGCTCCAGCTTGACAATCGTATACGATTGTCACACGTGAGTCTGGGTGTCATAATATAATTATTTACACTAAACTCATGTCTATATAGAGTGTTGTTTTCATAAAATAATTCATTTCTCATGGTACATTCTCATGGTCACATTCTCATAGGAATCCAATGCCGACTTCCCTGCGATACGGTAACCATGCTTTGGATGTCCCGCATGCGGTGCCAATCTCTCTTCAGTTACTACAGGCCTTGTTTCCAACCCTTACCGATACCCCGCTGCTTCTTCACATGCGCAGCACAGAAGACGTGCAACCTGCCGAGCTCGGCACCGTGTTCCCTGACGGAGCTGACGTACTTGTGATCGGTGGTGTCAGTACAACCCCCGGATCAAGCGAAGTGAAAACCCGTTGTGTAAATGCCGAAACAGCCACACACGAATCTTCCCAAGCATCAGCTTCTCCGCCTCGCCCTGAGGTAAAGCGCGAAATTTTAGTTTGCGACTTAACCGAATCGCCTCCACCTCCAAAAGACTCGAATGAATCTATGAAATCCTACAGCGCGGGACAAGAACCAAAGCTCAAGCACAAAGTCAAATCGGACTATACATCCTATACCGGACCAGCTATTCCGATAGATTTTTCTCAGGATGTTGATTTGTCCCAAGACGTAGCGGTTGTTCAGTCTGAAGAGCTTGTGGACGAACTGCCTGTGCCTCTACTTCCCGGGGTAGTTTACAAGCCACGGGCTGGAGTTTTCTCTCCGTGGAAGGATTTCTTAAAATACGATCCACAGACCTGGATGCGTTCTGGGGACAAACGACGTATCAAAGGCCGACTCGTTAGAACTACGCGATGCGGTGGGGCTTTATCCTGTGACAACGATGCGTGTGTCGTATTTTGTCGAACGGGTGACCGTAACCGTTCCCAATTCACCGGTACCTTTAAAAATCGCAATCTGGCTTGCGCCCATTGCAACGCTGCACCTACGCATTCTGGTAATTGCCCGTTTAAAGTAACCACCGAAGAAGACTCTGATTGGAACATCCTCGTCCTGTCTACTAGCCCCATTGGACACAACCATTCCGTGCTGTCCACCGACCGCCCCAGCGTGGGCGAGCTACAGGCAGCTAAGACTAGGGCTGAGGAGGTTCTAAATACCGGTGGAGTGCGAAACGTGTGCCAGGTAAAACGGACTCTACTCACGGAAACCGTTTTCCCAAAAGACTCTTCTTTTCACCCCAGCCAGCTACCAGGCATCGCGAGGAAAATGAACGTCATTGATACGGCAGTGGACCATAATTTCGTGCGAGGTCGTCGACAGGATGAGAGCATGAAAGCCGTTTCCCAATGGGCTGCTCAGCACGGTAAGGGCCTACTGCAATCTTTCGCGGACGAGGGGAATATCGACAGTTTTGCTCACACGTTCGTTATGTCCAGTGTCGGAGTGGATGGAGGTGTCGATCTCGTGCGTCGCATGCACCCGAAAAGTAGCGACCACTACCTCCGCTCAGCGTACGTCCACTTGGATTTCGTACATCGCAAGGTTTCTGGGGATTGGGTGACGATGGGGGCGCACGTGTTCTCCATAGAGGCCAACGCCCTGCTCACTATTGCCACCATGAACGTACCCAAAGACTGTACCGAAACACAGGTACTGTTTTGGACATTGGTGAAGAAGACGGTAGCAGCCGAACATCCGCGTGAGGAAGTATTATTCTATGGCTTCATGGGAGATGCAGCAGGTAAGTTAAAGATCATAATTTTCAATGGGAGAGTTTGTAAGTTACACGGTTCTGACAATCGTATACGATTATGGGAACCGTTGACAATCGTATACGATTGTCAGCGGCTGACAATCGTGTACGATTGTCAGCACCGTGTAACCTACGCATGAAATACTGGGCAAGTCAATAATCATAGTTTTCAAAGTGGGAGTTTGCACATTATAACGTTCTGACAATCGTACACGATTGTCAGCACCGTGTAAACCTACGCATGGTATACTTGGTTTTCAAGAACTGATTAATATTTGGGGCACAGGTGCTAACTGGGCAGCAATCAAGAAAGTTTGGCCAGACCAAGATGACCGTAACAATCTGGAGTGCACGTTCCATTGGGGGCAGAACTTACATAAGATCGAATCTCTAATTCCATCAGATCTCCATGCCGAGCACAAAGACCTCTTACGGCGATGGATTCACTCTACTCCCGAGGCCAAGGTGTCCTGTGAAACTGCCATCTTCGCTTGGTATGCTGAGAAGTGCGACAGGTCGAATCAGCCAAAATTGAATGCGTACTTCGTTTTCCAAATACGGCACGCGCAGCACATTCTGACGCAATTCAAGGATCAAAGCGAAGACATGACCGCCGAAATCCAACGACCGCTTGTATGCCTTGCGGAAAGCATGCACGCGAAGTGGAGATCGTGGGGGGCATACTACTCCACCTTGTTGGAGTCCGTGGAATTCGATAGCCTTATGCAGATTCGACAAATTTGCCTGGCGATGAACCGGCAGAACTCAACAAAGCACTTGTTGTGCGTGCAAGGTCGTATTCGTTCATTGGAGGATAAGTGGGTTAAAGGCGTCCTTACTCAGGCAGAGTTTGCAGATGGTCGCGAATTAATGCAAACAGTTCGTGCTGGCGCGACAGGATGGCTTCCACAGAGGGGCATCCCTGCAACGGATACCCACCGTCCAGATAAGGTAAACCATGGGGGGGTTTCGCGCAAACGCCCTGCGGAACTTCCCTCGGAAGGCGTCGCCTCCAAGAAGACGCGCACTGCCTCGGCGGTGCCACCTGCCTCTGCGGCAAGACCTACCTCGGCGGCAAGACCTACCTCGGCGGCACCACCTACCTCGGCGGCAAGACCTACCTCTGGGGCAAGACCTACCTCGGCGGCACCACCTACCTCGGCGGCAAGACCTACCTCGGCGGCACGTCCGGAGCGTGCTTTAGTTCGCGTTTACCCGGAAGCTGGTGGGGACTTCCAACCTTCCCTGCTTCACGTCATGCGGGCAGGCACTAACGGCAAATGCTATGGACGGAAGTCTAATGGTTCTCGTCACGACATCCCAATCGCGAAAGGGCAGCTGACTATTGGGTACACCGGAAGCTTGACCTATTATTTTCCAGCAAAAAACTTAACTCTTCAAAAGGGTCAAGTTCGCGAAGTGAGGACCACTCCCCCGATCCGGATGATTATATTCTGCTCGTGGAAATGTGTTCAAAACCCATGGTATTGTTGTCACGTTTCGATGCCTGGACTGCCCGAGGGGGGGGCGAACCGTGTACCCAAACTTCTTGTTGCACCAGACACAAAGATCCTGGAAAGTGAGGAGACTCGTCTCTGTTCACTTGGTGTTTGCGTTGCCCATGAGGATGTGACCCCAGAAGAGGCTCGAGGACATCTGGTGAGATCGGAGAATTCGGAGATGGACGTGGAGGAGAGACTTCGCAACGGTGTCAAGGTGAAAGCGAGTGGCAAGGGTTTCCTGACGAAGAAGATAGCGAATTTCTATACCGCGCTCCACAGCATGGTTAAGACCGATAACCTTGCACTGACTCAAATCCGGAAATGTGTTCCTGGTGGTGCAGCCGTGTATAACTTCCGAGTTTGTCACCCTGATTCCGATGGCCGTGAATACCTCTTGGAGTTTGGACGAGAATACCGTTGTTCGTGTCCGTGTTTTCGAAGTGAGTGTGGGATACCTTCACGAGCCATCTCTGCTATCCTCAGAAGTTCGCAAAATACTGTCTTATTATCCTGGAATTCCGGACAACTTCGATCTCTAGTTGCTTAGCTAGAATACAAACGTAAACCCGTGTTTGGAGTTGACGGCTGAGCTACTGCGGAAGTCTGGCGCGTTAACGTTCCGTGAATGAGTAACGTGGAATGATGCCAAGTGTAAGCGGGAAGGTCCCTAAGGATGGAGAACTGTAGGACACAGTTTTTGCCGCAGCACAAGAATGGTTCTCAGAGGTAATTACTCATAGCAGCTTGTAGTGATCGAGAACACCGATGGGAAAGTCTTACGCGAGTCGAGAAGGTGCAGTTACACTGCGTTAGTATTGAGGTGTAAGAATCGCCTAAGGAATGTTTTGCATGAGTCGAGAAGAGACAGCTACACTGCCTTAGTATTGAGGTGCAAAAATTGTCAAACTGAGTGATCGAACGGTAACTATGTTATTAGAAATTTGCTCTGAAAGGTTTCACGTGTACTTTTGGCTATTACCCGCTCATCCATATTCGAGTATGATTAACCGTACGGTCCAAGCTTGACAATCGTATACGATTGTCACACGTGAGAGAGAGCCGAACCTAGCGCCGAGATCGTGTATCCTATTGCATGTCGTATAACCCTGCCTGGATATTCGCGAAGAGTTTGTCACTCATCCATATTCGAGTATGATTAACCGTACGGTGCAAGCTTGACAATCGTATACGATTGTCACACGTGAGAGAGAGCCGAACTTAGCGCCGAGATCGTGTATCCTATTGCGTGTATCCTATTGCACTCGAGAACTTGTGTGCTTCCGTATGTTCTATGTCGAGGCACGTAGGGGGCCTAAGTTGTGTCTTGTGTGTAAGTTACGGCACATAACTACCGTAGATGAGTAATAAGAAATGTCGACATTATAGGGTTTATTGTACGATTATGTCCCGGTTGTACGGTAATGCTATTTCTACATAATGCATTACGCATTACGTGTAAATCTCAAAACCCTGGAAACACGTGTTTATGCGTAAACGTACGTCGGGGGAGGTCACGTTTATCCGAACATAGGTCCGAACCAGTTTTGAAATAACACGCTATTCGATGAAATTGACATTAGGGTAGATAATTGACATTAGCTGTTTTTGGCGATATTTAGAAAATATATGTGCTGAAAATGTTGATGTTGAAAATACTTTTGCTCGCAGGCCTCCGCAACGGTAAAATTACAAGACACGTACGAAAATGTTTCCAAGACACGGTGAAGCATGCAATTTATTTTCTGTGCGGTAAATGGTAGCGAGCATGGCATACGAAAGAAATGAGCAATTGCCATATCAGATTTCTCTAATAATCGTATTTACATTATGTACATATATTTTGTGCGTCTAAGCCAGCTGATGCTATTCACATTTCAACATCGCTACCGTCGTCTAGCTCATTTTCCTCGTTTTCGCCATTGTCTTCATCGCCTACTGTTTCTTCCACTTGCCCGTTATCAATTCGTCTTTTCTTGGCTCTTTGCGCTAGCAGTGCGACTATAAGTTGCCCATACTGCTCATATGGGATACAACCTTTTGCTTCGTTAGCTGCGATGTTCCACGCTAGCAATATCTCTGCACTTTTGAAGGGCTCAGTTGACGGCGTATCGGATGCGTTCTCCCAGAAGGCTCCCGCTTTCGCTGCCAACACCTTTCCGATTCTTCGCTCCTTAGTGTCCGTGTATGTCTTCACTTTCAGGTACTTGTACTTCAACTCCTTCGCGTAGACAATCCGTGCATGCACTCGGACAAGCATCAGGGGGTCCGACCATTCTTTGCCGTTGAGCTTGACACGGAATTGGCATACATCGTTGGCCTTCACGCCCGTGATTTCTCCGAAGCAAACGGCGTAGCTGTTTACGGTCATCTGATCGAACGAAACCTCCCATACCGGGTTGGCCACGTACGCTTCAGCTTTTCTAGCAGCCCGATTCACCGCCTTACGTTTGCCCGTGTACACGGCAATCGGTGCACGTTCTACGCGTTCTTGAATTCGGGCTGGAATTTCTGCTGCTGCTGGCATCTGAGCTTCGGCGAGTCTGAGAGGAGCTTCCAGGGCATGCACCAAAGGGGCATTCGAACGTGCGTGCAATTTGCTCGGCAAAACGAACGGGACATTGGGCTCCTCGAAAATGCCCTCCTCTGTCAGCTTTCGTTGCTTCCTCAACAGCTCCGCCCACCACGCCTCGTGGGTAGGTGTAAACGTCGTACTCAAAATGGTCCGCATCCCGTCCACCAGATCCTCGAGCTTCGTAAGCCCTTCTTCGGAGAAGGCTTTCGGTTTGACAAAATCAGGCAGGTTCTCGGGCATAGAGTTCAACACCTTGAGGCCCTCCTCTGGTAGCCACTTCTTGTCGGTGGAATACATCTTGTATTGTACGACCACTTCGCCGGCCTCGTTCTTGAACGCTTTGAAGGTCTGCTGCGTGGAGATGCCACAGACGTTCTCGTAGCGACCACCGAACCAGGTCTTCAAATCGTGCACTTTCGCCACCGCGGTCGTGAAGATGCCATCCGAGAAACACTCCTTTGCGATTTCCATCATTTCGTCAAGGGTCATCGCAAGCTTGGGTTTTAAGCGCACAGAAAAACGCGAGAACATCTGGTCGATGTTCTCGTGGGTGTGGCCGACGATTAGGAAGTTCACCTTCACCTTCTTGAACGCGCCAGACATAACCAACCAAGAGATATACGCCAAAAGCATAATGCTCTTGTTGGTGCCCACGTTGTCAAGCTGGACGTATAACACTTCCGGCATCGGGTACGGTTCCTCGCATCCCCTTTACGACGGTGCTCTTGAATTCGAGTGACGTCACGATGCAGCACGTTCAGCAGGAAGTTGGCGTCGTCACCGTAATTCGCGTAGTTGAAGTCCATAAACCGGCCAACGTTTTCGATGATGCTACCCATATTGTGCTTGTCCAAGAAGTCCTTTCGGTCCAGATATGATGGCATGCGCCTGAAATGCGGCAGGCGCGTCGTCCATTGGGTCATCCCGTCAATGATGACAGAGGAATATTTCCACCACGTCTTGTTTTCCTTGATGCTCTTAGTCATGTTGGATTTTCGGCCGTGTTTGTAGAACTTCTCACGCTCGGCACGCGCTTGGTTAAGGTGCACCTCTCGCATTTTGTCGTATTGACCTGAAAAAAAAACACGTTTTAATATACAAACTTCTAAAACAACGTAAAACAAATGCAAACACTGTATTTTTCAGAATTTAGCTTACCGTGCTGGGATTTAGGTGTGCCCTCCTTCAAGAGTTTGATCGAAGCACATACACTGCACTGCGAAAAACGCTTGCACTTCGGAACTTTGAGCCAAGATTTGAACTCGTCTTTCCAGATTTCATAGAAGTACGGCAAGGAGACTTCCTTGGATTTGCGGTCGTGAATAGATAAAGAATCGAGATAGTCATCCCAAATCTCTTCTCTTGTCTTCCCCGACGGGAGATGCGTCTCAGGTTTATGAGGCTGAGGTTCGCCCTGTTCTTCCCCATATTTATTCACGAAGGCGACGACATTTGATTTTTTGTTGGACAAACGCCGATTTGCCTCACTGCCAGTCAGCCCGTGAATGAAATTCGTTCTTCCAGAGAGAACGCGCTCGCGTACGTCGCAGAAATAGCCTTGGCTTACTTTGTAAACCTTCTGGTAGAAGGCCGAACACACCTGTAATATACCAGCAAAGTGAATGTTTTCAAAAAGAAGGAAAACCGCTCATTAACCTAATGAGCAGTTTTGGCACACTTTCAGGAATACGAACAAAAAAATATTCTTCAAGGTTATTTTTGAAACAAAAGATGGAAAACCGCTCATTAACCTAATGAGCAGTTTTGGCACACTTTCAGAAATACGAACAAAAACAATTCTTCAAAGGGGATTTATAAAAAAGAAAGAAAACCGCTCATTAACCTAATGAGCAGTTTTGGCACACTTTCAGGAATACGGACAAAAAAATATTCTTCAAGGGGGATTTGAAACAAAAGAAGGAAAACCGCTCATTAACCTAATGAGCAGTTTTGGCACACTTTCAGGAATAAGAACAAAAAAAAATTCTTCAAGGGGATTTTATAAAAAAGAAGGAAAACCGCTCATTAACCTAATGAGCAGTTTTGGCACACTTTCAGGAATAGAACAAAAAAATATTCTTCAAGGGGATTTTATAAAAAAGAAGGAAAACCGCTCATTAACCTAATGAGCAGTTTTGGCACACTTTCAGGAATAGAACAAAAAAAATTCTTCAAGGGGATTTTATAAAAAAGAAGGAAAACCGCTCATTAACCTAATGAGCAGTTTTGGCAAACTTACCGGTCTGTCACATATGAAGAACATAAATATGAATCTTGAGTCACAAGTTCTGGTCCCGCTCTTCATAAGATCTCTTATCATCCATTCTTTACGATCTTTTTGAGACAAGTTCCAAAACATTTCGCGTTGAGCAGCTAAAGCTGATGTGTGAAACATCAACGAGCAAAACGATTTGCACTTGCACCGATAAGTTGCAATACTTTCAATGTCTGATTGTGAAAGGTTTCGTTCTTTGATTGATATTTGACTCTTAACTTTGGGTTTTCTTTTTACTGATGTGTAAACTGCTCGCTCTTTTCCGACCTTAGTACTTTTCCCATTCAGCACACTTTCACTCTTTTTGTCACCCACGGAATGTGAACTAAAGCTTGCTTCAAGGCTTTGCGTTATCTCATTGAAGTCAACACTTGTTATCTTTCGCGAACTAGACTCTTGCGTGTTTATTGTGTCATTAGAGTCCGATGAGCGCTGAGTCGCGCGAGAGTCGCTAGTCTTTTGCAAGTTTGCAGTCATTGGAGTTTCTGCGCTTTTCGAGTGCATTGGCGTTTCAACGCACGGAAAGCATAATATCTCATCGTCGCAAACTGTTTTGTATAGCGATGAGCGAGGAGCGTTAACTGGCGATGAGCGAAATACGTCTGTTTCTATTTCTATGATATCGTCTTCCTTCTGGGTGTAGTATATTGCAGGCTGTGAAAGGTCAATAACTTCGTCGATAGCTTCGTCAGCTATTCGCCAGAACGGCCCCATCAGAAAAATAGTTCAAAAATCTTATGAAGCCAATTTCCGTGAAATGAAAACGACGACAGTTCATTCCGAGTTTCGTCAGGGGCGACAGCCGATGACTTTGAATTTGAATATTACGGTCGGTCATATTAAATTCATCGGATCGATCGACCAAACTTTGTCCAATAACATCACTCTGTACTCAAGTTCCCGGATCGAGTGCAGATGTCATCAATCGAAATCGAGAACTTGAATGCAGATTCGAGTTCTTTGTCGCGTTCGGCCCGTCCAATAAAATACTTCGATTTGCAATTCTCAGATTTTGATGACGAGAGAACAAAACTTATTGAAACTCAATAAACTCGACCAGACTTCCTCACAATTCAAAACCTACTTTGCATAACACCGCTCACAGCTCATCGCCCTTTTTGTTTTACTTTTTCGTGAATTAAAATAATGGCAACTTTGGATCAATTTCGCGCATTAATGAGCGCAGGAAGCATAACACAGATACCCGGCAAGCAGTGGGCAGTTGAGCGCGTACCTTCTTTAAACGGCCATCAGCTGCGAGTGTATGTTTATCTCGCAACAGCCGATGGGGAAACAGTTCAAAAAAGTTTGCCTATTTTGCAAGCAAACGCAGATGAGAACCTTCGTATCTCTTTCGCTGGCGCTGCGTCAACCGCCAACGGCAATACCCCGCTGTACGTGCTGGCGGCGTCTGAACGCCCTCATGAGTATAGCGCTGTCCGTCTTGACGCTGAAAATATGCTGATTAGCAGCGTGGCGCCTACTTACACAGTGCGCAAGAACAGGCTGGATGAGCTGGTTAACCGCTCAGCGTCCAAAGTTCCTGCTGCTGCTTACAGTTCTTTTCTGAATGAAATGTGGCGAAATTCCGAGAACCCAGACTTCTGGAAGTCTGCTGAGTTATCTGGTGAAGAGTACAGTCTCTTGGACGAATCAATCGATACGGATATGGGTGGCACCGGAGTACTTCCAACCGCGGTAAGTTCAAAGATTTTTGAAAATCCTGTGATATTTTGTTCATTTATTTGTCATTTCTATAATTATTAGTGTGTCTTAAAAAACTTGAACAAAAAGCCTCATTAGTCTAATGAGCAGTTTTGCAACTTTCTGGCCTTTACGATTTTTTTTACAGTTAGTATGATACCTACTGTCATCATATGACATGTTTGACTGTTTTACCCGAGAAATTCGATGACTGACCCAAACTTGAACAAAAAGCCTCATTAGCCTAATGAGCAGTTTTGCAACTTTCTGGCCTTTACGATTTTTTTTACAGTTAGTATGATACCTACTGTCATCATATGACATGTGTGACTGTTTTACCCGAGAAATTCGATGACTGACCCAAACTTGAACAAAAAGCCTCATTAGCCTAATGAGCAGTTTTGCAACCTTTCTGGCCTTTACGATTTTTTTTACAGTTAGTATGATACCTACTGTCATCATATGACATGTGTGACTGTTTTACCCGAGAAATTCGATGACTGACCCAAACTTGAACAAAAAGCCTCATTAGCCTAATGAGCAGTTTTGCAACTTTCTGGCCTTTACGATTTTTTTTACAGTTAGTATGATACCTACTGTCATCATATGACATGTTTGACTGTTTTACCCGAGAAATTCGATGACTGACCCAAACTTGAACAAAAAGCCTCATTAGCCTAATGAGCAGTTTTGCAACTTTCTGGCCTTTACGATTTTTTTTACAGTTAGTATGATACCTACTGTCATCATATGACATGTTTGACTGTTTTACCCGAGAAATTCGATGACTGACCCAAACTTGAACAAAAAGCCTCATTAGCCTAATGAGCAGTTTTGCAACTTTCTGGCCTTTACGATTTTTTTTACAGTTAGTATGATACCTACTGTCATCATATGACATGTGTGACTGTTTTAACCGAGATATTTGATGACTGACCAAAAGGTCTCATTAGCTTAATGAGCAGTTTTTCTTTTTTTTACTTTACTGCAGGATTCTGGCACAACCGACTTTAATTCACCAGTAAAGCTTCCCAATGGCTGGACCGCATGCTTCACACAATCTGCTGTTCGGAAGGCAAACAAAGATCGTTTCGGGAAGTCCTCGGTGTCAGCACACCAGTGTCTCTGTATAAATTGTGGTAAACAAGGAGAAAAGCGGTGTGGCGGCTGTCACCAAGCAGTATACTGTTCCCATGATTGTGCGAAGCAGCACTGGAAGTCGAGCCATCGACAGGAATGTAGTAAATCAAAACTAAAGAAGTAGGCATACAATTACATTGACAACCGTAATTGATCAAGACCGATGTTAAATAAAATATGTACCATTAGCTTGTAATGTAAAATATGTCTCATTAGCTTAATGAGCAGTTGTGCAAAGTTTCTAACCTTTGTGATTTCCCCTTAACAGTTTTATAATGAATATGAGTGTTGTTTCGAATTGCTCATTAACCTAATGAGGTGTTATCTGTTAGTGACTAACTTTGTACTTTTATATTACAATATAGGTACCGTTGACACCTGCAGCAGAAAGCGATCTGGCTGCTAGTCGTGGTCCGGGCGGCTCATTGTTAGCTTACGGGCCTGGAGAGACAGCGAAGGCGGCCAAAGAACAGAATGCCGAGCAAGCAGCGCAGAACTGGCAGTCCTTGCTCTCTTTGCCGAAACAGCGGCGTTCAGTAGCTCATTCTAATACGATTCGGTATCAGATTGAGTATAACCACCGGTACCCCAGAGTCGTTGACGCCAAAGACGTCAAGGGGTGTACCTTCAACATACCTATCCAGTACATTATACAGGCTGAGGACTACGAGCGCATCAGGGATGAGGACCGTGCGCAAGTCATGAACTTGAAAGAGAGCATGGCTTGGAACCCACACGGTTTTCAGAACACCTCCCTAGTGTACGTTATATGGGAGCACTCTGGGGAGCACCTCACAACCGCGGAGGACTTTGACCCCAGTAAGGTGTGGGAAGGCGTATATCGTTTCGTGTGCTTCGGGCACCAACATAGCCTCACCGCTCGGCGGGAGCTTCACGCTGAACAACCAGATAACGAAGCTTTTCAGCAGATCGAGTGCAAATTGTATTTTAATCTACAGTCTGACATGGTCCGATTTTTGGCTGACGAGCAGAACACCGTCGACCAGAACGTGAAGGGCAAGTCGCACCAGCAAATCATAAAATCCATGCGAACGGGCATGCAGGTGATTTCTGAGAAAACAATGTAACTTATCCATCTTTGTCACTTAAAGCTCTTACTTACTTAAAGTAAAAGAATGTTACTTACCGTAATTTCTCGGCAAACCATGCAGGCATCGAAGGGCCCTCTCCACAAACTCTATTGGCATTGTGGCATCACGGAATGGGACGTTCAGGCCCAAGACTGGACGGAGGACGGCCTGGTGAAGCAGTTGGAAAAGCACGATTCCAAGACTTTCAAGCTTCCTGCAAAGAAGAATAGGAAGCATGTCTACGAGAAGCTGTCGAAGGGGGACTGGGCCAATGTGAACGATTGGGAGCTTTTCGGGGGAGACGTTGACAATGGCAAATGGTTCCCGGTCTGGTACTTTTTGACATCGGCTCAGCAGTTGCAGATTAAGGCGGAGGTGTTGCAAATGAATCACATCTCCTACGCCAACGAATACGCAACGAATTGGTCGATGGCTACAGTGCGTCAGGAGACTTGGGACCAGATTGTTAGAATCATGCATGCGTACGAATTGCGTATTCTGAAGGGGCAGACTAAGACCCCCACCAAGGGGTCGGGTAAGAAACGCAAGACCTGGACTCCGGAGAGTGAGATCGTTGACATGACTACCGAGACGTCTGGGGCGGAGGAGGCGTTGAAGGATGTAGGTGCCGACCTCAAGAAGAAGAAGTCGGGTGGCAAGGCCAGGTCTAGGCGTGTTCCTCGAAGCGCCGGTAACACGTTGAGTGTCGGTCAGCCGGCACAGCCTTTGCAGCAGGCGATCGTGAAGGAGAGCGAGAAGAAGGAGTTGAACATGTCCTTTTTCCAGACGATGCTCGGGTTTCACTCGGACGTGGAGGTTGATTACTTGAACGGCGTTCTGAAGAAAATCCTGACCACTGAGCTCACCATCGCAGAGGCGATTGACACCCTGAAGAGGTTCAAGGCCCAACGCAACGTTCAGGCCTGGATCGTGTCGCAATCTGGGGTGGAGAATTGGACTGCTTTTGAGAGGAAATACGGTGAGACTTGGGCTTGCCAGGAGTCCATCGAGCGATGCATCAAGGCGGTGAAACAAGGTAAAAGTGGGCGAGGGGGGAGTCAGCTCACGGTTCCCAAGGCCATCGTCCAATTCGTCGCAGACTGCAACACGTGGCTTTCCCGGTGTCAGGCCGGAGAGGGAGACCTCGGGCGGCTGCCCGTCAACTACGTCCCCAATACAGTTAAGGTGTGCGTTCTTTCAACATTCTTTGTTGTAATAGTCGTGCTCCTCAACATGTAGTTGCATGTTTTATTGCGCTAGCAATTTTCATTGGGTCATTCAAATATTAACAAGCGGTTTGTGGTATAATAATAGGTGGCACTTCCCTCCCCCCTTGTGGAGGATGGCAAGGAGGCAGAGTGCGAGAAAGAGTTCGAGTGGAAGACGGTTCAAACTGGCTACATGATCTACAAAGACGAGTTGACGAAACTCGAGAATGTCCCCAAGATGAATTACGTGGGGACAATACTGGACGTTATTTACGACTTCGATACGGAGCTGTCAGAGCACGCGTTATCCGAGCCCGACCTGATCAAGTTCATAGATGCCTTTGCGGCGCTCACCACCTCGCCGGACTGGACAATATTGATATTTTGTGGGTTTGCTCAGCAGACCGGGTTCCTGAAGATCCTGGAGAGCAAATGCAACGGTGGGGCCCAGCGCATATGGTGGCGCAAGGAGAACCAGGATGTAGGTGCCAACCAAAAAATCCGGTACAATGTCCTCGAAGCGGCTGTCATCGGGTTCCAAATGGCGGACCATGAGTCCGGGGAAAAATCCACTCGCAAACCATGGATGTGCGACTTCGACTTCTCGTCGAAGGATGCGGAGGCGGGCTCGAGGGCGAATGTGTTGGAGGGGTATTCTGTCGTCAAGCAACCCTATCGAGACGATGGGAAAGTGGTATGCGCTCACCAGAAGCCCCAGCACCTGCTAATAGAGCTCATCAACTGCCACATGATGGGACCCGCACCTTTCGCCCGGTTAAACAACGATTCGTCACCCAACTGGATCTTGGATGCGGGGTGTGGGGTCGCGACGGCCACAATGGCAGCTCTCCGGTGCGGCTTGAACGCTGTCGCGTTCGACTCCGACCAAGACATGGTGAATGCAGCCAGTCAGCGGATTGGGAACATTAACGACGAGCCTAACGGCGATACGGAATGCATGTCACTCGAGGAAACGGCGAAGCTCAAAGAGGAAGCACGCATAGAGGAGGAAAACCTCAAAAGGGCGAAAGAAATCGCCGACTGCAAAAAGGACATGGAGGAGTCGGCTGATGAGGACGGTGAAGAACCCGCTGAAGATCCACCCGCTGAAACCGGCACGGCTTCTGGGCAACCCGAGGCAGGAGAAGGAGAGAAAGGAGAAGATGGAGATGAAGAGGAAGAAGAAGAGGCAGGAGACGGCGAACCAGGAGACAGCGTTCCCCCCGCACCTACCGACGACGCACCAGCCGAGTAAATAGTGCACGCCGTGCCAAATGCCTGTCTTGAACCTGGAATGAACGCAGATACCGCGTAGATTGTGGTCGCAGTGCTAACAGCTAGCCCTGAACATTAATAAAACACATGTACAAAATGAAATTAGTCACCGCATCATATTTTGTATCGTGTTCACCACATTGAATGCTTGCATGTGCTTGTGAATGTATTATAAGCACTCATACGTACGTATCCGAGCAGATACCGCGTAGACTGTGGTCGCAGTGCTAACAGCTAGTCCCGAACATTAATAAAACACATGTACAAAATGAAATTAGTCACCGCATCATATTTTGTATCGTGTTTACCACATTGAATGCTTGCATGTGCTTGTGAATTTATTATAAGCACTCATACGTACGTATCTATTAGCCTCACCGGCACCCGCGTTTATACGTGCGTCTCGCGTCTCGTCGGAAAATACGTTATTTTCGTACGCCTTGGAATTATTTAGCTATCTATAATTAAATTGAAAAATGACATTCCATAATGTCGTTTTCATCGAATAGCGTGTTAATAATCTAACGTAGAGCAAAATAACAGATGTAAAAAATCTGAAATCAAGCATTCCAAAAACTGATATCTGAAATCTAACGTAGAGCAAAATTAGCAAAAAAAAATCTAGAAAATTAGCAAAATTTTAAAAATGGAATCCCCTCCCCACTCTAAGCGGAAACTCGGAATCCCAAGTCGGTATCCCCCCCTCCCCACTTACCCACTTTTTCGGGACCAGGAGTGAGGGCAAGATTTTTTTTAAAAAAACCCTCTATTATAATACAAGCTGCAGATACAAGCTGGTAGTCCTCCCCCCGGCCCCCGACTTCATTTCCAAACTCGAGTCCAAGTCGGTAGGGGGGAGGGGGGGCTCGTAGTGGAAGTGGGCGAGATTTTTTTTAAAAAAGCTCGTCTTATTGTTATAAGTAAAATAAAAATTATAATCCGTCACAATAGTCTGCTTCGTACTTGCTAGCTATTCTATTGCAAGGAAACTCCACGACAACTGCATCAATCGAATGTCGGAGTGAATGCGCATCAAAGCCGGGTAGAGGCTATAAATTGACTTCTGAACTGGTCTGACAAGTTTTGGCGTAACATCGATTTTCCTGCGAATCCTGCGATATCTCGTGCGAATAAACACTGAGGCAGCGACTACGCCAGGCGTGCACGATTGTCAAAACTGACCACGACGTCAGGCTCGGACTAGCTTTTGACAATCGTATACGATTGTCAAAGCTTGCGACTACGAAAGGGGGCCGGACCTAGCGCCCAAGCTTGACAATCGTATACGATTGTCACGCGTGAGTCAGGGGGCCGGACCTAGTAGCGCCCAAGCTTCACAATCGTATACGATTGTCACGCGTGAGTCAGGGGACCGGTCAAAGCTTGCGACTACGGCAGGCTCGGACTCAGCTTTGACAATCGTATACGATTGTCAAAGCTTGCGACTACGGCAGGCTCGGACTCAGCTTTAACAATCGTATACGATTGTCAAAGCTTGCGACTACGACGGCAGGCTCGGACTCAGCTGTGACAATCGTATACGATTGTCAAAGCTTGCGACTACGGCAGGCTCGGACTCAGCTTTGACAATCGTATACGATTGTCAAAGCTTGCGACTACGGCAGGCTCGGACTCAGCTTTGACAATCGTATACGATTGTCAAAGCTTGCGACTACGGCAGGCTCGGACTCAGCTTTGACAATCGTATACGATTGTCAAAGCTTGCGACTACGGCAGGCTCGGACTCAGCTTTGACAATCGTATACGATTGTCAAAGCTTGCGACTACGGCAGGCTCGGACTCCGAAGCTTTGACAATCGTATACGATTGTCAAAGCCGGCGACGTTTTAAGTCTAATTCTTGAGTCTGTAGAAAAGCTGGGTTTGACAATCGTATACGATTGTCAAAGCTGGCGACGTTTTTTTAAGTCTTAGAATTCTTGAGTCTGTATAGAAAAGCTCCAGGGGTTTGACAATCGTATACGATTGTCCAAGCTGGCGACGTTTTTTTTATTTTTAATTCTTGTCTGTATAAAAGCTGGGTTTGACAATCGTACACGATTGTCAAAGCTGGCGACGTTTTTTTTTTGTGTCTAATTCTTTCAGAGTCTGTAGAATTAAGCTGGTTTTGGCAATTGGTTGCGAATTTCAAAGTTGACTAAACTTCACTATATTATGTGCGGAATGCAATCTTCATGCATACATCCTTCGAAAAATTTAGCACGGTTTTGCCCCATTCTTTTTATTTTTTAGGTTATTCATGCATACATTCTTCGAAAAATTTAGCACCGGTTTGCCCCATTCATTTTTATTGTTTAGGTTATTCATGCATACATTCTTCGAAAGATTTAGCATTGGTTTTCCCCATTTTTTTTATTTTTTAGGGTATTCATGCATACATTTTCCGAAAAATTTAGCACCGGTTTGCCCCATTCTTTTTTTTTTTTAGGTTATTCATGCATACATTCTTCGAAAAATATAGCACCGGTTTGCCCAGCATTCATTTTGTTTTTTGGGTTATTGCTGCAAACATTCTTCGAAAAATTTAGCACCGGTTTGCCCCATTCATTTTGTTTTTTGAGTTATTCATGCATACATTCCTCGAAAACTTTAGCACCGTTTGGGGAGGTGTCATGGTTGCAGGCTTTTGGAGGTCTAACGTCTAAGTCCTTTAGAGTCTGCGGAAAAGCTGGTTTTGACAATCAGATTGATATTCAGATTTTTTACATCTGTCATTTTGCTCTACGTTAGATTTCCATTTTCCAAATTTTGCTAGTTTTGCTCTACGCTAGATTTCAGATTTCCTTTTTTGGAATGCTTGATTTCAGAGTTTTTACATCTGTCATTTTGCTCTACGTTAGATTTCCATTTTTCAAATTTTGCTAGTTTTGCTCTACGCTAGATTTCAGATTTCCTTTTTTGGAATGCTTGATTTCAGAATTTTTACATCTGTCATTTTGCTCTACGTTAGTTTTCAATAAGGGGCGTAACTAGTTGGGCCCGTTAACTAGTTAGACCCAGTTACAACCAGTTATTGTTACTAGCTAGTTAATCAATTTCATTTTATTAACTAACTGACCCTAGCTAGTTAATCAATTCGCACTAACCGTTTGTAGCTAGTTAATCAATTCTATTAATCGAATCAACTACTTAGTGGTAGTGACGAGCTGACCCCCCCCGCACAATTTATTAATTACCATTTAATCACCCATGTTAATCACTCATGTTGTCGGTGTAAGTTTTTTACTAACAACAAAACAATTACAAATAAATTCGTTTGGGAGACAGTTTTGACAATCGTACACGATTGTCAGACCTGTGTATCGCGTGTTCATTAATAATTTCTATATAGCCCGTATAGACCGGACTAGGAAAGAATGGGAAATGATCCTCCTAATAAAGGCCTCAAGCGATTTAAATATTGCCCAGGAGGGCATGGGCGGATGCAAAAAATCACAGGGCTACTGCCTGACCCACGTTTGACAATCGTATACGATTGTCAAGCTCTGTCGTTGGGTTCGTCTCTCTGACGCACGTTTGACACTCGCATACGACTGGGTTATACCCCCTGAGTCCCTGGTTAGGGGGGGAGGGGGGAGTCAGTGTATATTCCTTAAGTAAAAAAAAAAAATTTAAATTTTCTTAAGTATGTGAAAACGCAGGCGTCGACGCGGGCCGACGCGTTACCCTCCTTAAGTATGGGCTTAAGTATGGGAGCCCTATTTTGCGAAATCTTAGAATGTTAAGAATGTTTGGTCCGGCCGGTCCGCCTCACTTCTCGCGAACCCGCCTGAGGCGTGCACCTCTCTCCGGGCCGCGGGCTCTAAAATAGATTTTTTAAAACATGTAATTTTTCTACTAACTGTGCTCGCAGGGCTTCAAGACAACGGTAACAAGGGCGATGGGGCGACACAGGTAAGACATGAGGTGCGTCGACCCGTAATTACAGTGCACGAAACTCCCCTGTCCGTATCTGTAGCGCCGTACTTTGCATGTATTGCCCGACACCCCTGCTCAAACAAGC
>LGRX02000144.1:0-20239 GCA_001247695.2 Cymbomonas tetramitiformis
TACCAGAGGTGTCGCATAGGCCACTAAGATGTCGTGGGGTGTCGCGGCGCTGTCCATTCCCGCATATCTGCGCCGATAGGCTTTGATCTCCTTGGTCGCTTGAGCCGCTGATAACATTACCATCGGTTCCAGAGCCATCGCGGTTCTCTCGCCTTTGCGTGTAGAGCTACGCCCTGGCGAACATCCCCGTATCCGCACGGTTTTGCCATGCTGGCGAAACTTGACTGATCCCCACCCATCATAGTCCAGCGTGACCGGCGAGAGGTGTCTCAACCACCTTCCTCCGAGTACAATGTCCACCTTGATGCCCAAAGGAAGTACTCGCATCTTGATGACCTCGGAGTAAGTCCCCTCGGAAGTCGCGGCGGTCAGCTTGCCGTAAGCGACTTGCGCAGAGGTCTGCACTGACCCATCCGCGAGGGTAACGTTCAGCGGCATCCCATTAGCGCGAACTGTGAGGTTCAATCTCTTGACGCACTCACTGGAGATGAATTCATCCGAGGCACCCGAATCCACCAGCACGCGCACTCGCTGTCCCTTCAGCAAGGCCCAGAACACCAATAGCAGCGTTCCCTCTTTGTCCCGAATCGCAGTCAGGTGACTGTCCTGGTTCCACATTACTTGACCATCGCGTCGCAGATGTGCACAGATGGCTGCTCGCACTGGGTGATGCAAAGGTACGCGCTGCTTAGACCGGATAGGTCTTGTGCGCGGTGGTGCAGGCTGCGAACGAGGATCCGGACCAAAGTACCATCCACCTTCCAGGTCGCGATCTGCTTGTAGCTGCCGCTCCTTAGCGCGTCGCTCTTGTCCCTGAGCGCGTCGTCTGGCGCGGCTCTGCGTGCGGCTTTCCAGAGGGTAAGAGCGAAGAGGTTGGATGGACATCTTCTCTTCCTCTTCCTCCCCAGCGCTATCTTCTGGTTCGGACTTTTGAGTGAACGAGGGAGGTTCTTCTTCCCGCGGTGCCGCCTGGGCGTTGGTGACGTTCGCTGGTGCTGCCACTGCTTCATTACCTTCCAGGATCGGCCGCAGACGATGGCGTTGCTGTTTCTGAATGGTCAGTAGCAGTTCCAGGTGGGTTTCCTCCTGGATGGTTTTCAGGGGAGTCGGCTCCACTCCTTCTGTCACCGTTGTCAGCACACTTGGATTGTTCTCCGATCTGGCGGCGGCCAGCTGTCGCTCCATCAACTGCTGCGTGAAGTTGAGCGACCGCTGGGAGTCCTCAAGGTCAGAAATGTCCCCAGAAGTTGCGGGCTGAGAACTGGATGGAGATAAGGTCAAATCCAGAGTTGTCGCTGGATTCGCATCTGATGGTTCCGCTGAGTCCAGGGAGAGTGAATCACCACTTGCTGTTGAGGGTAGAGCCAGGTGAGCAGCCTCCTCCGCCGCTTCCCTTTCTCGCTGGTTCCATTGGTGCACCCTGTATAGACTGCACCATGCGTCTGGAATTCCTACATCTCCACCAGAACCCGGGATAGTACCGCACTCGGTCTCCAGAGATAGCTGAACTGCTCCTTCGGTTATCGTTAGGTCAGGGGTGACCTTCCCATGCCATCTGTACCAGCGGCGGCGATATCTGCGCCACCCTTCTGGTACCCCTGCATTTCTCCATTTCTCATTCTCCTTTACCAGCGCTGCCGCGGCCATGTGCTCCGGGTGCGTCATCTCTCTCCCAGCACGCGTGCGATCCGCCAGTGACTCTGCTCGAAGTCCTGGTGGTTCATCTCCCAGCCTCGTAACCTCTGCCTCATGCTGCAGTCGGTCTCGTACCGTCTTCGGAGTTCTGCTGCGAGGTTTTCCACTGCGCTTGCGCGCTGCACTCGTAGTGCGCTCTGCGCTTGAGGACGCCCTCTCTGCCAAGGCTGGACACGCTGCTGGTCGAGACGTCGAAGGAAACACCTCAGGTCGAAGTTTTAAAGGTGGGGGTTCTGAAGCTGGGCCAGTTTTTGAAGTTCCACCCCCTTCCTCCCCACTGTCGTCCAGAGGGTGTGAAACCGCGGGTAGCGTTACATCCTGAATCCGCTGCCTCAAGGCTCGCATACGCTCCACCGGAGCTTTTCTCGGTACCCGCGGTCGGGGAGTTTTCCGCCAGGGGGTGTTGAGTGGGTTGAAGGTCCACTGGGTCTCCTCTTCCTGACCATCATCCTCATCCAGTGCTGCCAGTACTGATGTCTCAGGGTTAGGGTTAGGGTTAGGGTTCGGGTTCGGTTTAGGGTTAGGGTTAGGGTCTGTGGGGTCAACGCGGGGCGTTTCGCCACGCTCGCGTTGTGGAGCCTGACGGCGATCACCAGTTCCAAGGGAGCGATCTACACTGAACATAACGGGAGGCTTGGAGCGCTCGGGCGACGAAGTGGGTGACCTTCGTGGCGACCGCTGATGGCGCCGGGACACCAAGTGATGTTCTCGCCGGCCCTGCTCAGTGGAAAGGTTCGCTGTGTAAACAGCGGTACTGGTCAACGGTGGTTCATCCCGTAGGGTTCTGGTTCTGTCGAGATGGCGTTGTCGCCTCTGATCGGCAGACCAGGTGAATCCGTACCCTCGAGCGGCCAGAGGGTTGGGGGGTGGCGGAGGCTCTTTCTGGATATTACCCCGGTTGTGGGCGAAGGCTGTACTCCTTGCCCAGGGGCGTACCCATACCGCCCTGTCGCCGGCGTCCCGCCGGCGGGAGGACACTCAGTCCTCCTCTTCCGCAGATTGCTGACCCGAGGAGGACGCTGCGGCTGATTCCTCGTTCTGAAAATACTCCAGCGCTTCCGCTTCATCTTCCAAATCCTCCCATTCTGTCTCCAGCGCTGCGATATGAGATTCATTTGCAGCGCGGCGGCGTGCCAAACGAGCTGGGGCGTCAGCAATCCAGGCTCGTTTCTTGGCCTCGTCGGGACAGTTAGCCCATAAATGGGAGTCAGAGTTGCAGACGTAGCATCGGCGTGGCGGCCTGGTCAATCCCGCCGGGCTGGGCGGCACGGCGTGCTGCACCCTGAGGTCGGCGGGGTCGAGGTCAGTAGCATCTTCCTCCCCAGCGTCCTGCACGGCGTTAAGTCTGGAGGACGAGCGACCATTCCTCCAGGCGGGACTTCGGTTCGCAGGTGCAGAGACGGGAGAGGTTCGCGCTGCGGTCAGAGCTTCACTGCGCTCCAATTTGGTGGCCACAGTGATGATATGCTGCAGCGCGGTAGATCCGGGATGATTGCTTTCCCAATCCGCTGGACTTTGCAGATCCAACCGATCCTCAATAAGGCGATCCATCACAGCTTGCTTCAGTCGCAGTCCAGACCAGAACTGATATAATAGCTGCTGCTGGCTGATGGCGTGGCAGTTGGGCATGGCGTCTGCCAATAACTGCACTACCTCGTGCCAGGATACCAGACGAGTGGCGAACAAACGCGCAGTCTCTTCTCGTCGCTGCGCCATGCGCATCACGGTCCCCGCTAGTCCTACCAGCGCGATGTCATCCAGTACGCTCCTGGCTACGTCGGCCAGGAAAGGCGCCAAAGTGGCGTAACGCCGGTTCCAGGCCTCCGAGTTCAACATTCCACCTTGCTTGAGAAAAGTTAGGGATCGCGGCTGTAGTTTGCGTTGAGCCACTTCCTTCAAGATCTCCGGCATGGTGATCATGGTTAGGTCTAGGCGATAAGCACTCATGCGACCCAGGGCGAAGGTGACTACGCCCATTGACAGAAAATTGACCAGCGCTTCAGAAAAAGGTGGAAGCGCGGCAATATCTGCGTCAGTGGTGATTAGGTCAGCGGAGGAGGGGTACATAGGAATGTCTCTGATCGGCTTGAGCACATCAGCCACTGAGCACATCAGCCACTGTCTTGGATTCTCGGTAGACATCACTTGGGGAAGCCGCTCCCATAAGATCGTGGTGCCCTGGGAATTGAGAAAGGCGCTGGTCTACTGGCAGGAGTCCCGGGGCCGCTGGCAAGGAATTTCCAGGCGATCTGTACTCTGCTGCGCTGGGAACACCAGAGGGAAACCGGTTGACGCCCAGTCTAGCCGGTACTGTGGCGGGAGTTGGTTGGTTGCCAGCCGCCATTCCTCTAAACAAGTACGCCTCGGAAGATGAAAATGCTGCCCAAATTTGGAGTCCCAGGGGGTCAAATTCTGTCAACTCGGACTCTAAGGCATTTTCCGCGATGGTTACCCATGAGTACAAGGGCAGGCGTCTCTGCTGAGTTCCAGTACGGCTTTCCGCGCAACGCCGCGCTTCATCCACTTGCGTTTTCTCCACTTCCAGAGTGAAAGCGTCACTGTCCTCAATCTCAGTCAGGCGCACAGGAGTATGCACTGACCCATGCTGCGCCAGGTCTTGGATGTCCACTCCGATGTGCCGCATAGTCATCCAAATCCGATTGGTATCGGTTATGAAGTGACTGGCGCTTCCAGGCATGGTTGGCAGTCGGTAAGAGTATTGTGCCTCAGCGCCGTGGCTGACAGTAACTGCGGAGGAAGAGGACAGGTGATTTCTCAACCAGAAGGAGGCTCCTTCTAAAGTCCATAGCAACACGTCTAGACGCCTGTGTCGTGGTTCACCATTGTCTGAAGGCGGGGGCGAGTTTCCTGGTGACGGTTGATCAGGCTCAGCGGAGTCAGAAGGCGATGAGCCGGTAGCCGGTGGATCTGGCTGAAATGGTGCCGGCGCCGGATGAGCCGGTGCCGGAGCCGGTTGAGCCGGTGCTGGAGCCGGTTGAGCCGGTGCGGGAACCGGTTGAGCCGGTGCTGGTACCAGCCAGGGACCTGATCCAGCTGCTGGCGCCGGTGCACCTGGTAAACCGCTCGCCCATCCTAAGGTGTGCTGGTAGGGCGTCATAGGTGGAGCGCCCACTGCTGGTAGAACTGAAGTCAGATGTGGATAGTGTTGGAGCACTTGCTGATGCAGATTTTGCATGTACTCTGATACCTCTAACATCATCTGATTCTGCATTAGGGATTGATGCTGAGAGTTCAGTGCGGGGACAGAGGCATCTGAGGGCGTCCTGGCTGAGGCGGGGTCAGAGAAGAGTGCTCTGCGCTGTTCTGCCAGGCGCTGCTGGTTCTGTTCCCATCTCTGATGGCGTCTCTCCCGGCGAGAAAGCTGGTTCACTGAGTCTGAGTTCAGAGGTAAGTTTCTGACTGGAATTCTGCTGAGGACATCTGCTTGAGAAGGGGGTTCGATGACTGGTAGGTTGCGGTTAAGATGCGGCTGGTAGGCTGCGAGTCCAATGCTACGCCTGAGTGCGAGGTCTGCGTAACTGACTGAGCTGACTGGCTGCTCCGTAGTTGTTGAGGTCAGCGAGGTAGTCAAAGGTCTGGACTCGCGGTTCAACAGGGACTCGGGCATATCCGTAGTTGTTGAGGTCAGCGAGGTAGTCAAAGGTCTGGACTCGCGGTTCAACAGGGACTCGGGCATATCCGTAGTTGTTGAGGTCAGCGAGGTAGTCAAAGGTCTGGACTCGCAGTTCAACAGGGACTCGAGCATATCCGTAACCGTAGCTGCCTCCGTAGTCGCCTGAGTCAGTGAGGGCGTCAGTGAAGTTGCCTCGCTGTCTATCTCGGACTCGAAAGTCACCGATAACCTTGCCATAGAGTCACCGATCACCTTAGGTTCCGTAACGGTATCGGTAATCGGTGAGGTCAGCGAATGCCCAGAACATGCTATGCTTATGTGGCGTGGGCCACCTGTCAAGCCGGAGCCACCTGTCCTCCCCGCTGCCCCCACCTCCCCGTTGCTTGTTGAGGAGGGAGTTGGATGCATTGAGTGTGCCATGAGTTCGCCAGCCATGCTTTGGTGCGTGTCCTCTGACCTCCCCGCTGCCCCCACACCCCCTTGGTTAGGGCGCGGAGTCCAGGCGAGATTCTCACCCGGCTGCTGGCGCTTTCGCCAGTTGGCCACATCAGAGCGGGAAGGAAATTGACGAAGTCCTGGTTTCTGCTCATTCGCCTCATTCTGCATGTCCTGCTCACATGCTGCAATTTTGACCTCGGTCATTTCGCGCACGGCGATCGGGTCGCGAGGTGGTCGGTCAGCCGGTAGAGGTTGTCCCACAGAGGCTGCTCCCGCGGACTCAGCCTGAAGCGCGTTCTCGCTGAATGGCGTGGGCAGCTGGCCGTGCGGGGAGGTCATCACCGTAGCTCCAGACCAAGTGTGTGGAGTCCTGTAGGGGTTCAAAGGACTTCGCGGTCTTGGAGCTGGAGGACTCATGTCGCGCGTCCGTGGTGGGCTCCTGCAGCGCGGCGGTGGCGGGGTCCGGTCTCGAGTCCGAGGCGGGCTTCGCTGGCGCGGAGCTGGAGGGCTCAGGTCGCGGCTTCCTGGCAATCGCAGGATGCCAGGGGAAGGAGAGGTCAAGTTGACATACCGCTGGGGAGTCGCCCTCATGTTTCGCCCTGCACCAGGGGTGTCAACAGTCAGCACCCTTGGTGACGCCGCTCTTGCATGACGCAGGGGCGGATTAGGGCGCGGTTTAGGTACCGTTACAGCCTCCTCCAGGGAAGGTGTCACACAAGCGGTTCCAGAGTCCAGAGCCAGAGGAGTCACGCTGTTAAACTCAGGAGCATCAGCTGACAGGGTCGACTTCTTCTTGGGTATCTGGAAGCTTGGCGCACCTGCTGCTGTCGCAGCCTGTGGCGGCTGACCCGGAGAGGGCGCCTTGTAGGTGCCCTTCGCCCCCTTGCCAGTGGTTCCAGTGGCTGCAGCACCTCTCGTGCTGCGCTGGCTGGCCTGTCGTCCCCTTGTACGCCTGGGAGTCGACGTAGGCGACGTTGGAGGTGAGCGTCCCGTGTTGGCGTTTTGCATCATGTTGAAATTAAGAGTGACAAAGTGTAAATCTGACCGTTGGGGAAGTCAAATCTGTCCAATTTGGCAAATCCCCCCAGAACACTCAGAAAAATATTTCCTCGTAGCAGTGGAAGTCGTGGTGAACAACGAAATATGCTTTCCAGAGTGAAATGCAGTTTTTGGTGGCCAAATTTCAAAAATGGAGTGTTGATCGGCAGTTTGGCTAATTTCTTGGCGGCCATCCCGGAGCAATCCAGACTAATTGGCCAGGTCCCAGTATTGGAGACTATTTTTTTCCTTCAAAGAATATAAAAAAAATAGAAAACTATCCTTCTGGGCTCCCGTTTCCTTCTATGTAGTCTGATGGGCTCAAATTTGTCTAATTTTGCTCTGCCGTGCCGGTTGGCCATCCCAATTTAAAATGTAGCGATCTATGAGGACCCAGGTCTCGGGGCCAGGTTCCAAACGACAAAAAACTATCAAGAAACGTCTGGAATTTTTGTGCCTACGTTAAAACTGTCTCCGAGGTCCTCTTTTTCTCAATCTGACCACTGGTCCACTTTTCACTCTCCGTTCGGGTCAATCTGGCTGTTAATCCCGGTAGATTTGAGTTGCTGGCGGCTTCTTTTCCCACTTTCTGACCACTTTGCAGCATAACAGTTTTGAAAAATCGCCTGTTTGCATGCAGGGTGAAAGTCAGGGGGCAAAAAGGGCGCAGAGCAATACCACTTCCAAGTGAAGACTTCTTGAGCACGTGACTGTATCCGAGCCGGAGCTCAAGGGTCAGTCAGAGGTAAATCTGCTTCAATCTTGGGGCACAGGTCCGTAGTCGGCAATTTTGCAGTGTACAAAATTGCAATGTTCTAGATAAACAGTTGAACAAGGCTACAATTCAAGCAATTGCAATATCTTTATGGCAGGAAAGATTGACCAGTAAATTAACAGGTTGAGCAACAGCTCCTCCAAATAGTTACTTCAAGTTAGAACAGCCTCCAAATGGGCAATATTCAAGTCTTATACTTTCAAGTCGCGCAGTTCATATTCTCTAATCGATCTGTCCCATGTCGGCTGGCATATCATCATCTGCCACCTATACAAATCCTAATCAGAGAATCTGCATTTGGACAATCCTAATCAAGACAGTTGATTTCATTGTCCCTTGCTGATCTTTGCTTTCTTCCTACGAGGAGCCACGTCAAGCCCTTCTTCTTCATCACTGTCACTTCTTATGGAGTACTTCAATTGAGTTATATACTCATGTGTCCAACATCTCGGATATTTCCTAGGTTGCCTCTTCGTCTCTTCAGACACCCCAGCCTTATTCTCACCCATTGAAGTCAATCCAGTATCTGACCCATAAGGTTTCTTCGGTGGTGCATGAACAGTCTCCACCACAGAGGCTGGGGCATCCTCAGATATGGCCTCAGACTTCTGCTCGGTAATAGGCTGATCATCGGGCTGAACAGGTGAGGTCGGGGAGGTGCCCTTTGGTACCCAGTGAAGTTCACCCTTCTCATCCATGATCAATTGCAGTCCCAGTCTCTTCAACCTTCGAGCTTCAGCTTGTTCTTCAGCATCGTCAGCTACCAAGTCATCGAACTCGCTGACGTCATCCTCGGTGTCATCATATTCAGGCGAAGTTGGCTCCCATTTCGGACTGGCAGTGTCCATGTCATATATGACACCCGCGTCATCTTTGTCATCCGAATCTGGTAGCTTCTCCTTACTGTTAGTGACACCTGCGTCATCATTGTCATCAGAATCTGGTAACTTCTCCTTACTCCAGGACACAGCGCCTGTACCCGAATCTTCACTGTTCGTAGGCGCTGAGTGTATAGGCTTACGCCCCTTGTAGGGAATTCCACGATATTCGTCATCGTCAATCACAATCGTCGGATTCCAGTACGCGATCCCAACGCGGCTGATCGGTAATGAGAATGGCGCTACCGGCGCCTTCAACTGAGTGGCGTCTTCTAGAAACCAGCCGCCGCCCCTATTACGCTCCCAGCGGCGTAGCGCACCAGAAGGGTGTACGATAATATGCTGCCAGCTATAATCAAGTCCAGGCTTTCGCTCCCCATAGTACGAAGTCAATGGCTCGGGAGTCCCCTTCCGAGCCCATTGCCATCTCACTGCCCCAGTATGCATAAATACAATATGCCAATCGAATGGCTTGGCCGGGCTATTGTTCCCTGGCACAAGTACTTCCTGGTCGCCACGTCTGCATCTTCGTTGGAAGTCGGAGCGGGGGTCGGAACAGTTGGCGTACGCACCGTCGGACTGTTCCGAACCCCGTCTAATAGCCTCAGTGAGGCGTCGATGTCACTGTCCCTGTCTAGGGACTTCTTTGCTCGACGCCAAATTCTCCGGGAGTTGCCCTCACGGCTCCGGACCGGACTCGCGCTGCGGCTGTCCAGAATTCTACTTGGGACGTCGACATCATCAAGAGGATCTCTCGCGACGCCTTGGGCTCCAAGGACGAGACCTTTCGCGGAAATGAGACGAACCGCAACACGCTCTGGACATCCATTGTGAAGTCTTTACAGCGTGCATTCGAGCAGAAGGACCCCGCCAGTGCCGCTCTTTTTGATTTGGCAGACGCGACGAAGGAGGTCAACTCCATCTTCAATGCGATCCTCTTTTCGACCTTGACTTCGTTGACTTCTCCGAATTCGCCGGCACGACGTTGGGTTGAAGCCTCGGGACGGGCTTCGCCTCAGGATGGCAAGCGTGCTCTTCTCGAGGTGACCAAGAGATTGATCCCTCGCGTTGTTCGCCCTCTTGGGCATTACGAGGAGCTTTGCTCTATTTTTTTCGACGCTGAGAAGGACCCCGACCCGCTTATCCAGGACTTCGACGCCTGCCTTACTGCTATTGGCAACGGAGCTTCTGGGCCTCTGGACGACATGATGGCGAAGAAACAGCTCCTGGCCTCCCTCGACACGGACTTCTACGACAAGGTCATCACACCGCTTCGTCTCGACGTTGAGTTGGCCAAGGTCGAGCTCGAAGACATCTACGCCCACATCCTCGAGATTTGGGATGCCAACGCCGGCAAGCGCAAGCACGTGCCCTTCGTGGACAAGTCCAACAATGTGCTGTACTCTGGTCTGCCGTCCGACGTTGACGTCAAGGCCTTGATTAAGGACTTCCAATTCCACATCGACGCCGCCAACAAAGTGCTTGCTACGCTCTCCGACGAGAATGCGACGACGAGCCGACGACGAGGTGGCGGCTCCGGCTACGGGCAAGCCTACGGGCAAGCCTACGGGCAAGCCTACGGGCAAGCCAGGTGTGCATTTTCCACCCTCCTCCTGGCGTGACCGCCAGAACCGTCGGGAAGATGGGAAGTTTCACGGCCGGCAAGCGCCAATGGAAGCACCGCTTCGCCGCTTCGCCCCTTCCCAAGGGCGGGAATTGGTCGCAAGACCACCGCCGCGACGACAACAAGCAATTCGGCATGCACTCCGTCTCCTTCCACGTCGTCTCCAAGGCCTTTGTTCCGGAGTGTGTCCGTTGCCCTCCGGGGTTTTGGCATGACTCCGCGAATTGTCCCACCGCCGACATCGAGTGCGACGCATGCGTGATTGAGCAAGCCGACGACGCCGACGGCCTCGTGTCCGCCTTCCAGACCGCGTTCGACACTGAGGACGACACGGCCTTTGCTCGACTCTGTGCCCAACATGATCATCCCTTGGTTCGGCAGGACGAGGAGCCCTTCACGTTCTCCGGACACATTGACGTGGGGCTCCGTGCACAGTACGCGGGATTAACGCCCTCCCAACCCTCCCTCCTTGCTACCCGCGTGCATGAGGCGCGCACCGCTCTCCATGAGCTCAAGCAGGTGGCTGGTGGTGCTGAGTCCGACTCCCAGCACTTTCCGATGGTCCACTTCGGCTCGGCCACGCCCTCGGTGGTCGACGATGCCGTCGTGGAGCATGAGCCGGAAGTGGCGATCGAGACCGAAGAGGACGAGATGATTTACCCGAAGCAGTTCGTTGACAGCGAGCCCCACTTCGAGCAATCTTTCATGGACATCATGTCTGTGAAGTTGGGCTTCTTTGAGCCCGCCCCAGAGGTGTCAGCTAATTCCTTCAACCCCCTGCCTCCGTATATTTCTTCCACGCATGATTCAGCTAGCGTGGCTGACACGGAATCCGGCGACGAGGACTTGCATGATGATGCCGTCCCACCACCCGCTCCACGGGTTGGTGGTGTACGGACACCTTCAATCGGCACCTTCCTCACGGCAGCAGCTCTCCTTGCTTTGTTTCTGTGTGCGAGCATCGCCATGATCGACACCGTCACCGCCACTGCACTTTGTGGTGTGGAGATTGCTCCACGGTCGGTGGTGTACGGGCCCTACTCTGGTTATCAGAATGGCACAGTGCACTACTTCGCTGACCCCGACCTTCTGGACACTGGACCGGCTGACTCCTGCAACATCCTCAATATGGACTATGGTTTCCTGGACTCTGACTGCTTCGGCATCTACAGTCTGGACTTTCAATTTGAGAACTGCAACAACTACAATTTATGTGAACTCTACTCTGTGGACCACTCCCAAGGTGGCTAGAGTTGCTTTCAATCACCTAGTAGCACAACTAGATATGTCTCAAAGGCACAAACGCCTTCAGTGTGTAGTGCTAGCTAGAATTGGGACCGCCCTGGCCAAGAGCACAAGCCCCCACTAGAAATTTATTTCCACCGCTTGAGATGGTGTGTTTTGTTTCCCCTTACAGTCTGCCTGCTCCACCCTAACTCTTCCTCCGTAATAGTACAGGGTGGTGTGCAGGATGTGATACCCCGTGTGTGTCACAGTCCTTTGTCTGTACTAGTACTCCGTACAGGACGGCTGTCACAGGTTTAGGGTTTCCGGCTTAAGCCGAGGTTCACTCAATGTAACTGACTTCTTATGTTATCTTAAGTGAAAGCATTCTGTATCCTACCACCACAATATATAGTCGGTACTATATATCTGACGGAATGTGTGATATCTCAAATAATGGTTGCCCTTCTTCGGTGATCATCTGTGGCAAAGGCAAAGGTGCTTGGATTGAGTCATTGTATAACTCTAATCTGGATACAGGTTGAACCGGATGGATCCGAATGTCGAGACCTCCGAAATCTAGCTCATATGCACGTCCATGGCTGACAACTTTGGGTATGGTAAACGGCCCGATATACGGCTGCTTAAAGTGTCTGCCTGCCTCTGTCAAATCAGTCCATCGGATAAACTCAGTCCGTAAAAGAACTTTTTGCCCGAGTGCATATTGTCGGGGCATGTGAGTCTTATTGAATCTGACTCGATTGATTTCTGCTGCTCGGCTAATATTGTCTACCGCATTGGCATGCACAGCCGAGTATTGGTCAAAGTGATCTCGAATAACATTCTGTATTGGAACAGGAGCTTCTGGCGGAATGGTGATTGCTAGATCATGCGGCGAAAGTGGCTGCGCCATGGAATCGAGATAGAAAGGTGTATAACGAGTCGTAGCAGAAATTGTGTTGTTGATTGCAAACTCCACCAAAGGCGGCAACTTGTCCTCCCACGAATTGGCAGAAGTATCATTGCAACAACACCTGAGGAAAAATACTTTCTAATCAGTAATTATAAACCACTATCACGGTCCTGGACGGACCAGATGTTTAACACGGCTATTATAGAACAGTAATAGCGACGTGTGAGTATATGGTGGGTGTATGAGTGCAGCAGTCTGGCGACCAGAAGTGCGTGCTTGAGCTCAATGCTCCGCATATACTCTAGTGCTCTCACGCGTCGCACGCGTTACCACCATCGGGTTGTGAACCCGAGAGCACTAGTTGAACTTGACGCATCGGCTAGACGATATAGCCATTGATGCTCGCATGCTGTTCAGTGCATGCTAGAAGCGAAGATTATGCGTCTTGACAGAACAATTCAGTTCGTTCTTTAAAGACGTATCTTGCTTCGCCATCTCGATGCCATATACTTGGCCTCTCGATGACAAATGTCACTCACCTTAGGTGGATGACATACATTCTGACTGTACATGTCATAGTCGACCGTACTGACAATACTTGACGACTGTATGTCATTATGGCACATGACATGACATGCCATGACATGACATGGCATGACATGTATGACACATATGTCATCGGCCATATTCTTGACAATGTATGTGCTAGCAGGGGGAACTTTTAGAATAGGGACTGCCCTTGACCGTGTATGGTAGCCGGGGGCGATTTGGCTCCCCGGGGTAAATTAATGTGTCATATCGCTATCGCGTGTGAGAGAGCGACACACTTCGACTTGACACTCACTTGCGATACTTCATATCTCAAACAGTCTTCATACTAGACACTTTTGACTTTAAAAGTTTATACCCAGCATCGACATCGTGGACACCAGCATCGGCTCATCAACACCATCAGCATTTTCAGCACAGCCACAGGATTTCAACATCACCATTGCGATTGCCGTTGCGTGACCAGACGACACGCTCAGAATTCTAGAGGAAACGGCGGCATTATTGCGCGCGAAGAAAGGAAGCTCAAGCTCGAAGCTGGAAGGATCAAAATGAAGACCAAGAATTCAAGATCGAAGATGCAAGATTGAATATTCTTTGATCGAAGATTCAATATCGAAGACAAGGATGCGCTTTGGACGCGCCGGCGCGCCATAGTCTGGCGCGCCTGACCCCTTTTGAGAGCCCACACGCCCCACCAGCGCTGCGCTGGCGGGCCAGGAAAAATGCACGCGGCGCGCTGCCGCCGCGGCGCGCCATCGCTCCATCGAAATCGAGGCGCTCCGCCAGCGCTGGCTCGTTCGCCACGCCAGCCCCACGCCATCGCCATCGCAACGGGCCACCCTTCGCTGGTCAGGCCATGTCACGCCCCACGAGACATCAACGAAGCTAGGCATTTTCAGGGTAGAAGGGGGTCGATTACGGACGGGAGGGGGGCTGCCCCTCCCTCCAAACTCTCCCCACGACCCCTCTATCTCGCCAAGGGCGCCGGCGCGCTGGCGCCCCAATTTGCGCCAAAAATTCGCCCCAAAGGCGCCACGCCAAAAATTCAGGGGCCAGCGTTGGCGGCAACCCAAAAATTCAGGCGCCACGCCAGCGCCGTGGCGCGCCACCACGCTGACAAAAACTGCGCGCCACGCCACCGCCAACGCCAAAAATCCAAAGCGCATCCTTGATCGAAGATGCGAACATCGACATGATCGATGATGAAAACTGAAACTCAAACTGCGAACTCAAAACATCAACATATATGTTACGTTATGAGCGCGCCGCGCGCATATGAGCGCCGATTTTTAGCATGAGCGCGCCTGGCGCGCTTGTGCCAGAAACAGTTTAGCACAAGCGCGCTAATCGGCGCGCTTGTGATGATCATGAGCGCGCCTGGCGCGCTCATGCCAAAGCGCGCTCATAACATAAAACAACATATACACCTGCCTCTCGTTGCCCTCTCCATATCCGAGAAATTCAAATTTGCCAGCAGCTTCATATAAACCTCCGACAAATTAAGGTGTCGCAGTTCAGTAGATGGACCACTTTTTTTTTTTAGGAGGGGAGAGGGTCATAACTTCCGCAGATTTCTGTGAACTCTCCACACAACTCCAATATAATCTTGGTTGTAGTGAGACTGCTTTCCTCTGAAAACGATTTCTGCCATGATTGCGACTACCTTACATAATAATGATCTTAGGAAGACGCGACCCACACGTGCAACGTTTTCACGAAACTAAACTCACGTTCCCAGCTCTGTTGCCTGTTCCAGTTTCAGTACTTGAACCATTCCACTACTATTTTCCCGATAAATTGCGGGAGCGTTGATATGGAATAACACTTTGTGGTTTTGACTCGCATCTTCTTGAATTGCCGATATGGAAGCTCCGTTAACCATAGACGAGGCTCGGCTCGCGCAGCTGAGAAGGAAACTTGAGAGCTTGAACTACGGCGATACATTCGATTTGAGTTCCGTACCTCTCATTCAAAAGGTGAATGCACCACCGCAGAGCATTGATTTCCACGACCGTGACTATGTTACGATTGTTCGTCGTTGTTGGACCTAGACTATTCGTTTCCTTCTCCGGCTTGCTGCGCTGCAACTCCACTATTCCAAATTTGTGCGTCAAATACTGTCACAGTTTCGTGTAATAACCTTGGGGCATCCTTCTCAGCTCTTGGATGACTTGGTGCATACAACCGAAAGTTATCGCGCACTTAAGCTGCGAAATTCGTCCTCCTCACACGAGCTGGAAACTTATAAAGCAAAGGTCATCGCTGATCTCGCCCTTCCAACCCTTAAGTCCTTAGCAGGACGCCTTCAGTATGCCTGGGACGGCGAGTTCTTCGGATGCCCTGCTTTTCCCTTAAAGCATGTTCCAAGAGCTCCTGCGGCCGCGTATCTCCTTGTGCTTTCACGCCTGGTTAGGGCAGCCAGCCGAGACTCATTACGATGTTTCAGTCCTTAGCATTGTGCTCACCTATATATGTTAAGCCTTCTCACCGAAATATCTGTCCACGGACCTTACAACTCAGTACTGGCATAGAAATTGCACCCAGTCGTCTCTGGTGATAATTCATAAGTCCCTCTTGTGCGCCTCGTTGCTTGCAGCTCGACGTCCTGTATCAAGACAACGCACGACTTTTGAAGGAGAACAACGCCCTTCATCTTCAAGTGAGTCTCCGGGCTGCCCCTTCTGCCACTTCACGTAGCTACGAGCCTTTGCCGGATCAATATGCTGTCTCCAGCTCAACTCGACGCAACCCTTTCTCTCCGAAAATACGCTTTGAAGTCAACCAGAAAGCCTTTCGCGTCCAGATCTTTTCGCCACAAGGGCGAACACCGCTCGACACACGCCTGAGGCGCGTAGCCTTGTTCCTCATCACGTCGAAAAGCAAGGGACGGGCTTCTTACATGGCGTTGTGATGCCTCTGCACGGTGCCCAGTGCACGGCCACCAGGTCGCTCAAGGCACAGGCCCCGCCCGTAAACTGGCGGGCACTTCGGAACCGGCAAAGGGGGTCTGCTGGGCGTGTTCAGGGGCTCTTCCCTTCGGGGCTCCCTTATGTGAACACCTCACAAGCAGGACGCACCCCGCTTTGTGGCCCCCAGAGGTTTCGGCAGGCTACGGAGACCGCTCAAAAGGCCGCTCTCTCGTCGCGGCATTTTGGGTTCCCAGGGCTTCTGGGTGCCTTGGACGCTCTCCCTTGTGCCGCTTTGGTGCCGTTCTCGATCACCTCCTCTCCAGTAAGGACTCCCAAAACCTGTCTTCAGCAGATGGACGGTGGAGGTCTCAGCTTTGCAGAGCCGGCGGCATGCAACTACAGCGCTGTGAGGAGCGCCGGGCATTTGTGTTCGGCTGTCTGCGGTGCAGCTTATCAAGGATGCTGAAGGCGGGGACTCCAAGGAGAGAAGGAGCTCCCTTACCGTAAAGAAGCTCGAGGATGAGATTGCCGAGCTAAAGTTCTGGAAGAAGCAAGCCATTGATAGGCATGGCCCACACTCTTCCTGGCGCAGATGACGTCACGCAGCTCCGAGATACATCAGTCTAATGGAAATCCAGCAGGCTGCGCTTTGACCTCCTTTGGGGTCTGGTAGCTGCCTGTCCGTCTATAGTTTGGGGTCCGATGCCTTTGATCACGCCTCCTCTGCACCGGGAGGCGCTGAGGGTGCCGTCTATCTGCCGGGCACGGCGCATTCACGCCTAAGTCTGTGTGGCGTTGGGCGGCGTGCACCGCCCAGTCGCTCTTTGCACGGGTTTGGCCGGCCCCTCAGCGCCCCACATCGCCCTTACAGCGAGGCTCAAGGGCCAGCAGCGTCCCCCGTGCCTAAGAGCCTCCCACGCAGCAGTGCCCCACCTCCCCTCACAGCAGTGTCAGTGTCTGTGGGGGGAGGTCTTGCGGCCTTGCCGGTACCTGCGCTTAGAGCTCGTTGAGCTACTCCCTGCTGACGTCAGCCCTCGCGTGTTCGCAGATATCTCTCCTTGGAAACGTCTCACGACGACCTGAAGAAGCGCTTGGAGGTGCGGCCAGCGCGCGGCTTTCCCGCGGAGGAAGGCAGTCTGGCGTCTTCCCTGTACCCCCCACGAGAGAGGCGTGCATGGGGGCTGTGCTCTCGGCTCAGGGGGAGGGTGAAGCAGAGCCCTGAAGGGTTACCAGGGCTCCCTGCTGACGCGTGGATGCCCGAATGCTTGCCGACGGGGTAGGATACCGTGGCCAGGGGGGGTTGGAGGGCTTGGAGAATGGAGGGTCCTCCGGCGGCGAAGCGGCCGCAAGAGCATGCGAAGTGGTCGGCTGCGGGGAACAGCTTCCCTCGGAGTGCAAATCTTGTGTCGTCAGCTCGAGCGCTAGACCCGCCAGCGCCTGAAGCCGGTGCCTTTTGCTCCATCGCCGTCACCCGCAGGGCCGCTGCTCGGAGACGCGGCAGACTGGGGGGAAGGGGTGCGGCAGGAGCTGGTGGAGGAGGGGCGTGGGCGGCACCCGAGCGGGTTCCAGCCACCGGATATCCGCCTTGTGGATGCGCACGTGGCCCCCGGGTTCAACTCGAAGGCTCGCGTGGACCTCAGCGCCGTGATGGAGGCGGCGGACCCCCACGCGACCCCGGAGCGCAGAGCGGCCGCGCCCGCCGGAAGCGCTCATCAGCAGATACGCGCCTTGCCATTGGCTCCACGCCGCGCCTCCCCCCGCGCGCTTCCGCAGCGAGCTTGCTCTGAAGCTGTCATCATCCCGTGCTGCAGATCATATACCCGAGATGGGGCCTGCGGTCATGATTGAAATGCCTGTGGAGGTCCTGGCCATCCTGCGGTCACGATTGAAATGCCTGTGGAGGTCCCGGCCATCCTGCGGTCGCCAGTTAAATGCCCATGTGGAGGTCCCGGCCATCCTGGTCATGATTGAAATGCCTGTGGAAGGTCCCAGCCATCCTGCGGTCACGATTGAAATGCCTGTGGAGGTCCGGCATCACTGCGGTCATGATTGAAATGCCTGTGGAGGTCCGGCCATCCTGCGGTCGTGATTGAAATGCCTGTGGAGGTCCCGGCCATCCTGCGGTCACGATTGAAATGCCGCCTGCGGAGGTCCCGGCCATCCTGCGGTCACGATTGAAATGCCTGTGGAGGTCCCGGCCATCTCGCATCTTCCCTCCTCCCGCTGTTCGAACCTCGTGCCCACGGCTTCCTCTGGATGCGCTGTGGAATCGTACGGTCTACAACTTCCTCTGGATGCGCTGTGGAATCGTACGGTCTACAACTTCCGCGACCTGGACCGAGCGCCTCCATCGGCGCTTCTGCCTGGTGATGCCATGATCGGATGGTGTCGTGCTGCTTGTGATTGGCATGCGTGCCCCGCTGTCGTTGGGCCACGGGAAGATGTTGCCTGGCGCGAAGTTGGGACCTCCCTGGAGATGTGCATTCTGGGCCAGGAGGGAAGGGTAGGGTGAGGCGGCGACCCGACTCTGGCACTCCGCACTTTATACGCCTGGCAGTCACTCTGCGCATCCCGTTGCGAAGCGGCCAGAGAACTCCAGCAAGCCCTTCTGGTGAGCTGCCGCACCTGCTGACGTGGTGGCAGGGGACGGGGGCCCGCGCGGGGTGATATTCGGGCACAGAAGCACCGACTTGGTGCATGCCTCGGAGCTCCGCACAGCCGCCGCAGAGCGCGAGCTGCATACTCTCAAAGCGCAGGCACCGCACCCGTCCATGCCCCCCTTCTTTTGTCCCCTCTGTGTGCTCCCGCTCCGCCGACCTCCTCCCCTCCCACCCCCTCTCTTAACCCTTCCCTTCTCCCGCGTCTCTTGCCCCATCACTGCGCAATACTGTCATCGGCAGACAGCCTGGCCGCCAGGTTCTCGGTTGACGGGGAGGGCGGCAGGGCCTCTGTAGAGGCGGCGGCGGCTTTGTGTCCATCGTGGCAGCGGGGGCTGACCCGGGGCAGTGGGATCGGGCGGTTCTGGATGGTTCTGGCAGCTGCTGGAGGCGCAAGAGGAGCTCGCTCAGAGCCAGCACTTCGTCTCCTCCCGCGAGGATGAGATAGCCCGCCTCAGCTCTATGCTCGAAGGCAGGCCCCCTTCGCCCCTTCCCCGAGCATGCAAGCTGCCGGTGCTGGCCCTGGCCGTGCGCCGCGGAGTGTGTCGGAGGCAAAGTGAAGGGAGGTATTCCGCGAGTGTCGTTGGTGGTCGGAGACGTGAGGTGGCAAGGGGCGCGGAACGCAGGGGGACGGGATGTGGAGCGCATGACCTTGGAGTACCGCAACGAGGCGAACGAGAAGACAATCATCTCCCTCAACCAGCAGGTAGCATGCCCACAGGCGACGCCCTTCCGACGGTATCCTCGTGGAAGCGCCATCCCCCCTCCCCCCCCGGGGGAATGCGGTGCCCTGCACACGGGCTCCTCTGGCAGCGCACCGGCTGGAGTGAATGGAGAGGGCGCTTACGTGGAATGCTGTGAGGCAGGAGGCTTCACTGCGGACATGAAGAGCGGGGTGGAGGTGTGGACTGTCAGGTGGAGTTTCTCACCTTGCAGCTATCAAGGGTGGAGAGTGAGGCAGCACAGGGCCGGGAGTTGCAGACCACCATGGCCAAGTACCAAAAGGCAAGCCGTCCACCGCGCCTGCGCCTGAGGGCTGATCGGAGGGCTGTCCATCGGGCCAACGTTTTGAGACTGGTCAGAGGGCCGTCCATCGGGCCCCATATCTCGATGCTGCTACGGGGCGCCGGTCATGCCAGAGGCTTTGTCGCGATGTGCACCTCGACTCTGACGAGGTTGCATGCGGGTGTGACGCGCGCGCCAAGCAGTTCGGTGTGGGGATGATTCCTGGTATCTGATAATGGTGTGCAGAATGTGCAGCCAATCTGGTGAGAGTGATGTCTCTAATGACAGTGAGGGTGACGCACCTAGCGCTATCGACGATGTTGGGGGTGGCGCATTTGATGTCTCGACGGTGATATTTCTGACCGATCAATCCAACAACGAAGCCAACAGCAGAAGGTGCAACGCGCTTTGTGAGATGGGAGGGGAGGCATGTGACGCAGGAAAAAGAGCGGCTGACAGCAAATCTGCAGGAGACACTGAGGGAGAACTCTGAAGTACGCGCCTCTGCTCGCCGCATCTCGACTTGACAGGCTCATGCTTCGAGCTTCCGCATGCTTGCACGGGGGCTCTGGGCCGGGCAGGGAGCAGCGTGCTTGCATGGCCGGCAGCAGCGCCCAACTCATGCCACAGCGGAGCGAGCTTGTGAGATGGGCTGGTGAGAGGCGCCGAGGGCAGTTCCTGTGGGGACTGCCGTGAGTGGCTGCATGACCGCGTGCCACTTTCAAGGCAACCGTTGCCTGAGAGACGTGGTGGAAGCTGAGAGAAATGGACGCGCAAGAAATCTGAGAATCTGCCTGGCTGGCATCGCGCTCAGCCGGGGTGGAGAAATGCCATTGGCCGGCATCGCGCTCAGCCGGGGTGGAGAAATGCCATTGGCCGGCATCGCGCTCAGCCGGG
>LGRX02000145.1:0-16287 GCA_001247695.2 Cymbomonas tetramitiformis
CACAGGGTGCGGGTGTGACGAGGGGCTCGGGAAAGCAGTTGCATAGGGTGCGGGTGGGACGAGGGGCATGCCCTGGTCCTAGGGCGGGTGTCCGTCGACGGACCGTGCGCGCAACCCTTGGACAAGTGCATAGGGTGAGAATGAAAGAAAGGTTGGGGCACTTAGGGCTGGCCGTGAGTCATCTCGCTAGCATCCCAGTGGATGCGAGAAGCATTCAGGAGCAGGGTGCGGCCGAGAGTGCCCAACAAATGGAGTCCACAATACTTAGGATGGGTTCTGCCGAACAGAGCGCATCATGCGTGAGTGGGCATTTACTCCATTTCCTCCACTCCAGATCTCTGCCTGCCATTTGTCGGGCAGTCACTCATGACGCGCTCTAAGAGGGGCTCATGACGGAGCACCGGCCTACCGGGCCGTCCGCAGACATACTATCTTGGGTTGGGGGTCCCAGCAGCAAGGCGTCCCCTCTGAGAGGGACTGGGGTGGCCAAAGCCACGGAGATCACAAGGACCTCGACCGTACAGATGGGTCTGTCCGCTGGGGTAAAGCCTCCTATAGGCCACTCCACTCCGCCTTAGTCCCTTGGGCCGAGGATGGGGGCCCATCCGTAGGGATAGGAGGGGTAACATGTGTCCTTTACTAAGGGGTTGTACAGGGGGTGTGGTGGCGGCGACGGTGCTGGTGGGTGGGCGTTAGATGGATTGTCGTTTTTTATTTTCGTCGCATCGCTTAGAGCGGTGGGAGCTGCGGCGACGGGGGGTGGATGACGGGGAAGTAGCCAATGGTGGCGACTCAGTGGTGGTATGAGGTGGTGGGGAGTGGTGGCTGCATGACTTAGTTGGTCCCAGGGTGGGTGGGGATTCCACAGGGCGGGGAGAGGGTGTTGTCGGGGGATGCGGTCAGTGGCAGGGTCGGTGGCGGGGGCGCTTGGGTTGCTGGGTACACTGCGGTGTTGCAGCGGTGGTTGGCATGGGATCATCAGGTTGGTCGTTCCAGAGGCCATTCAGGATCTCATCAAGTGTTGCGGGGCCAATTCAGCTGGGACTTCGGTCGCTCTGAATGATTCAAGCAGGTTCTGTGGCTCGGGGGTGGTACTGTTCACTGATTGGTCATCGTGGAGGTCATGAAAGATTTCATCGATTTCCTGCTGTCGGGCCTGCTTTGCCCGTACTTCTGCTGCTTTCGATGACTCAGGGGGTCGGTCAGCCTGGGGGGTTGTCTGATTTGCTTGTTGCCGGGGTTGCTTGGTGTTTGAGGTTCTGAGGGCTCTGATCGGGTCTGCAGGTACAAGGCTGATCACTTTTCCGAACAGGTCGAGGTACGTGTCAGCAACATAGCGCGCTGCACGGAGGATGTATGGCCAAGGCACGTTGGTGGTAACTTGGGTTTAAAGTTGGCAGAGGACGCGGCGGAGTTCATTGCGGACGGGGGTCAGGCGGTTTGATTCAGTGATGAGGTTGGGAGTGGCAGCGGAGTTGGAGGGGGTGGTGGTGGCGGCAGCGGTGTTGGTGGTGGGGTGGGTTGGTGAGGGTGTAGAACGGGGCAGCCTAATGGCCTTCGGGTTTGGGTTTATGGCGGAAGACTCCCCGAGTAGTTAGGAGTCCTATTGCTGGGCACCGGGACAGCGCATCCGGCTCCGAGACTAACAAGATGGGCGTGCTCATGGGGACAATGGAGTTTAGGAACTGGGAGGCGCTACTGTCCTAGGAGATTGAGCTTGACATGAGCCACTTTCTTAGCGTTGCATTGGAGCTGTGATAATGGCAATGTCGTGCGGGGAGGGGGCCGATGGTGGTTGTGGTAGTTGTTGTGGAGGGGGCGGAGGCGTTGATGGATATTGGGGTGGTAGGAGGGAGGGGCAGGGGCGGTGAGGAGCGGGGCTGGGTGGGATGAGAGCGGGCCGTAGGAGCCTTCCCGGTTGTATCTAGGGTAGGATTGTCTTAGGGAGTGTTTCGGGAAGGAGAGTACTTCCGTGCCAATGGCGTCAATGGCTTGCCATATGGTTCTCTAGAGGGAATGATCAATGTGGGAGCGGCCGTGGATAAGGAGCCAAAAGGGCAAGGTGACAAGGGTGCTGACACATTGCTGGATTAGGGAGTGGACTACAGTGGCATCAACGGCAGAAAAGTACCAAAGGGACAGCCATATCCCACCATCCAAAGCACCCCAGTGGCCGTCCCCGTTAACAACGAGATGCCAGTACCCCACAACGTGGCTGTTGATCACCAGTCCCCCGGCAGGTGAAAAAGCCACAAAGCACTAGACAGAGAAAGAGCGAGCCGCACACGAATCCTCAACGCTCTCAAAGAGGCAATACCCGCCACACAGGTACCACAGGGATAGCCACATCCCATCATCCAAAGCACCCCAGTGGCCGTCCCTGTTAACAACGAGTCGCCCACACAGTGAATGGCGCGAGATCAGCCGACAACAGCCAGCCCACCATCATCCCAGTGGATGTGAGAAGCAAATCAAGAGCAGGACGGGGCCGTGAGAAGATACCACCAACTCATACATATTCCCAACCCAGATGCAAAGCAACATGGAAAGATGATACGATGTGACCGATCATCGCCCAACAATAGTTGGTCCCTGGGTTACTGAGTAAGCGGACCCTGCTGGCATGCCCCCCAGTGCCTCACGGTCGATGGATGGGACCCGTTGGTCCATGGTTATGCCATGAAATCAGTCACACAGCATGGACACCCCATGTCAAAAATTAAAAACATGCGGGCACCTAAGTGCTCCCCACAAAAATCAAGGGAAAACACAGAACGTGGACTTCACCACCCTCTGCCTCTCCTTGCAGCAAAGGCAGACGAATCCACCGAGCCCTCCAAGAGGCAGTGCCCGCCAGAATGGCACCACAGGGACAACCGCCTCCCAAAACGCATCTCCATCCGGCGGCCGTCCCCGTTCACAGCGACGCGCCAGTACCTCACATCTGGGTCAGAGAACATGAGTCGCCTGGCACGTGTAATAACCACGAGCACTGGACACGGAGAGGGAGCAAGCATCAGACGAATACAAGACACTCCCAAAGAGCGGGTCGCAGACGAATCCCCGACGCCCTCAAAGAGGTAGTACCCGTCAGAAGGGTACCACAAGGACAGCCACATCCCATCATCCAAAGCATTCCAGAAGCAGACACACACACAAGGCGACAGTGCGCTGGTGGTGCAGATGCAGAGGGGCTTGGGTGGCTCAGCGAGGCTTAGGGGGTCCCATTCTTCACTAGTGAGCTCCGGAGAATCCGGATGAGTGTCCCGAAGTGTGTGCTGAATCCTTTGATCCCCGGCGTGGGTACATAGTGCAGTCTTCTGTGGTTACGGGGTGCCAAAGGAGTCGCAAGGATAAGCATACACACACTCTCGGATTAATGATCCTTTGATCCCCGGCGTGGGTACATAGTGCAGCCGGTCTTCTGTGGCTACGGGGTGCCAAAGGAGTCGGTCCAAGGATAAGCACACACGGATTAAGAGTTTAGGAAAACAGCCTGCATATTCATACACAAGATACCTGCCAGTTGCATAGGAATACCCGACCGTGCACACAGCCTGCACCTTCAGGAACTCGCTTGTTCAGGGTGGAAACAGCTATGGTGTGCAAACTACGGAACCTCAGACACATTTCGCATAACGCTGATGGAATGACCAGTCACGTGCACAGCCTGAAAGCTTGCAAACACTTCACGTGCCGTTTATGACAGGAATAGTCGTATGGATAGCCTGCAGATCTGCAAAAATGGCGCATGATACAGATGGCTTGATCAGTATGGTGCACAGCCCGAATGTTTGCAAGCACGTTGCACGTTGTTGACGGAGTGAGCGACGAGAGGTGGGAGTGCAAAAACGTCACAAAATATACACAGAAACACGAGTCCTTGTACACGGTCTGCACGCTCCCCAAAAACTCTTATACGTCGTAGATGGCACGCTCATGCCTGGACGTTTGGGAACACGTCGCACTTTACAAGCGCAGAAGTTAAGTCAGATTTGTATCTAAGTCAGAATTCTATACTTTCTTTTGAAATACATATTGTCGTATCACATATTCAAGGACCGGGAGGAGACAACACTTGGTGAAATTTTGCTTCCACCACCCGCTGGTGAGTCGTGTTAGGCCCAAAACCCTAAAACCCTAAAACCCTAAAAGCCCGTCTAGGCCCAAATATGTCCGTTCTTTGCTTCGGTCGTACCGAGGCCCTCCACTCTGTACTTGGGTGCTCACCAGCCGGGCCTCCGCAAGGTTTTAAACGCGCTCCCTCATCGTGCTTGCCACACGCTTTCGGAGTGACCTGCCGGTGGCCAGCGGTGTCAGCTTCACCGACACGATATTATGACGCATCGGCCTTTACGAAAGTCATGATGTTCTTCAACCAAGCCCTATCAAAGCGAACAGTAACGAGCAGCCGTACTGGGGGAGGTGGGGTGTTCCATACCGGTGGCTTCCTAGGGTCCCACGCGTACAGAGGGTTGCCATGCGCACATACAGGGTTGTTTCTTCTGGAGGCACAAAAGGTCGGCGAGGAAGGTATTTCCTTGAATGTCTGATCAGGTAACGAATAATCTTGCGATAACGTTCCGTTGAGCCATTTTACCATCTCAACGAAGATTTGCCGCATAAATGACCTGGTCGCATATCCGTGTTTCCCGCCCTTCCCTTCCTGTCACATCAGCCGAGTCCTTGCTCTGCCCTAGAAACAGGAAGGAGTAAAAAAGTACCTGATACAAATTCAGTGCGATAACAAAGCAGTCACCACGCCTCCCTGACTTCATCGGGACCTGATGCAACTGTTCTGCATCCTGGATATATTTGTAATGCCCCAAGCGTGTTGAGAATGCGCGTGTAATTCGTATGCAAACTTCTAAAGCGCAAAGCACGTAGTGAACCAAATCAAGGGGAAGGCGTCAAGGGTAGCGGAGCGCCGGGAACGCACGTGCCCAGAAGGAAAACCCGCTTATCCCGGAGACAGCGCTTGAGATATGACGGGCTACCCCGTCGAAAGATGTCGGCGAGATGGGGATCACGAGGTATCCAGGGGCGTTGGGGACCCCACATGCCCTCCTCGAAGTGCCCCTTTGGACCGAAGGACCCCTGGCTCAACTCGTTCAGGAATGTAGCGAGCGCAGATCTACAAGCTGCGGATTTGCTCCAGATGGTGCAGTGCTTGGTGTCACAGTCGCGACAGTGGGGTTCTCTCTGTCGGAAACCTTTCACGGGAAATGTGCCAACGTTATCCAAGGATTTCGTAAAAGAGTGACGGGAAGCTTGGGATATATGAAAGTTGAGAAGTAGTGCTAGGAAAGTGTGGAGAACAAGGCGGGCCATGCTTACTGAAAGGCTTTTGATAGTCTTTTGATAAGATTGCACACTAAAGGCATCCCGAACGCGAAGTGTTCTACGAAAATTCAAGACTTTGTGTGCATAATTGAGAAATTTAGTGATCTTGTGTCACGGGGCGGGGGAGGGAATTTCTGACCCTGAAGAATTGAGGACGATTTTTTTCTCGTCATGACTGTTGACTCGTCACCGTAAGCCCATACAGTACGTAACGTCGCGGAAGTTGAAGCAGGCGAGGGGTCGAGGAAGATGGAAAGACATCTCGACTGATTGACGGGAAGTGTGAAATATATATATATCTCCTTATAGGAGAGAGTTTTACGTCACACGGTGACGACTTTAAATCTCATACTAAACAAATTAGATTTGTGTATAAGTGGCGTATAAAAATTCACTACAGTGAGAGAAAAAGCGGGTACGCTGTACCGAAATTCAAGTTTTCCCCCAAAAAGGGGTTAAAAATGACATGGATGAAAGACACGTATTGATCAATCGAGTCGCCGTTACAAAATAAATTTAAATAAAAGATTATGCATGTAAAAGGTCACTCGAATCCCGTCACACCGATATGCGACATGCACATGTGCGATTCATCTGTGGAATGGCACGTGTCATCAAAGTTAAGCAAACAGAAATTTGGTGAAATTCTTCACCCCCCCCCTTCACTTGGATCGACCGCATCGGAAGAATCGTTCGATTCATATGGAATGTCGGACATCGTTGGAAAGCTGTGTTCATCGGCTTTCTTATGGCGTTCTATTTATATCCAGATTCGTATCCAACCGTCCTGGATATATGTTCAAAGATAGCGTTGTGAAGTCGTCAGACGAGTCTGAAAGAATTTAAAAAGGCGATTTTAGATATGGGATTTGTTATATGACCCTCTAATCGTCAGGGGGTGACGACTTCTCCTATTAAGAGATAGTGAGTATATATATATATGTACGCAGGTCAAGAAAGCTGTGCAGTGGCTCGCACGGATTTCGCAGTCAAAAAGATGAGATAATAAAATAACTTGGGTGTTTTATTATCGGTCGGCTGGCAAGATGCAAGTGACACCACAGGGCGAGGGGTGACACAGGAAGAGACAGTCACCCCCAGTTTGTGGGGGGGGCGAAAGTCTGTCTCTCCATGACACCACCTCACCCCGAAGGCGTGAGGTGCCACGATGCAAGCCAGCAAAGCCGGGTCCGACATCCTACGGTGGGCTACACGGGCAAAGCCCTAAAAAAACAAGCATCATCGGAGACCCTAAGAGGTCTTTTTCAACCCAGCTAGTTTGGCTTCGCCGCGCTGGTCTACAGATGCGTGCTCTAGGGGCTTATGCCCATGCATGTGCTGTGGGGATACCTACTCCCACAGGCCAGCCGTGATTCTAGCCCAACAATCGTTGGTGGATGGCGGCGGAGTACTCGATGGTGGATGCAGTCGAGCGCCGCCAGGATGTCGTCATCCAACGCCCACGCGGTGCGGTGTGACAATGCGTGGCATTACCAGAGCAAGTGCGGGGACGCGGGCACCCCGATGGGGGCGAAGGCGGAAAATGCGGTGTGCTCCTCCTCTGCACACGAGTGCGAAAGCAGAGAGGGAAAACGGCAGGTCGGGTGCTACAGCACCACCACACACCACCAGACAATGGTCAATGAACACGTAAGGTGGATGAAAGAGCGGAGAATGCTGCGGACGGAACTCGTTGCTGTCAAAGGTCTTGTCATTGGCGGAGGCGTTAGACTCGATGTTGGTGTATGGCGCATAAGCACCACCAGACACCACCAGACCATAGCCAGAGGTAAGATGATGTCGACGTAGTCGGGGAGATGCCACCACTGAACGCACAGCGGCCATACGCGCATGCTGGCGTGCAGTGGACATGGCTGAAGACCACAGACTGCAGAATTCTGCGAGTGAAAGTTAGGGTTCCAAGGCGAAAACCCAACTTTTCGTAAAATTGACAATTCCAAGTGATGAAAGGGTCAAATTGGGGTAGATTCCCGCGGGGAAGACGGTGGTGACGTCAAAAACGTCGTGCGATAAGCCAATTTTGCTGCTGTTGAGGTGCTGCTGGCCAGAGCGTAAAGCGAAATAGATGGGGACGACGTAGTCGAGAATGATGGTGATAAACGTGCGTTGCGCACGAAAAAGATTGGGCGTTGCGCTCAAATAAATAATAGCCGATGCCGTTGCAGCATGTACGGGGAGATGGCGGCGATGTGTAACGTTGCGTCGGGAAGGACGTAATCGGAAATGTTGGCCGTAAGCGTGCGTTGCGCACGAAGACAAGGATTGGGCGTTACGCTCAAATAAAGAACTGCGGATGCTGTCGCAGCACCTTTGGGGGGGAGGGCGCGGAGGAACGGTACGTGACTGCCGGCCGGTTTGATGAGTAGTGACGTTGCGTCACTGTATACCGCGTTGCGCGGGATCCGAATGAAAGCTAAAAAGAACGTGAGAAACCACCAGCTAGTGGTAACCCATAACCTGACGGGAAGTGTGAAATATATATATAGTGAGTATATATATATATGTACGCAGGTCAAGAAAGCTGTGCAGTGGCTCGCACGGATTTCGCAGTCAAAAAGATGAGATAATAAAATAACTTGGGTGTTTTATTATCGGTCGGCTGGCAAGATGCAAGTGACACCACAGGGCGAGGGGTGACACAGGAAGAGACAGTCACCCCCAATTTATGGGGGGGCAAAAGTCTGTCTCCCCGTGACTGATCCAGGCCAGTGCCCACGAAATCCGACGTGTAAGTGGTGCTGGACGACTTCGGGTTTAGGCTTAGTTATTATGGGCTCTGACTAGCCCCTAGCCTGACCCTGCTTCCGTATCGTGTCCGTGACATCCTAGCACTGTACTGTACAGTAGTACAGTACAGTAGTACAGTCTTGTTTCACTGTCTGGGTTTCCGAGAGCATAAAGCCTCGGCCAGACACTGTTTATGTGATTATCAGTTTGATGCCAGCGAGCTTAGCCGGACAGCGGATCTGTCTTTCTCGCAGGTTATGGCCCGCACCGGCTTTCCGGTGATTCTGATGATGGCACAGCGCCTTGTTGTTGCCATGTTCGGCTAAGTAGGACGTAGGAGGGGTTGAGCGCCCACTTGGGCGGTGGTGTATTGTTCTCGCGGTATGGCCTTTTAGCATGGCAGTGATGGCGGCACACGTTGTGCTCGCCTTCGCTGCGCAGGAGATCGGCAGTTGACGGATTGTTTTTTTTTACGGCAGTATCGTCGCAGCGAGGGTTTATTTACATCGTGCGCCACTGGCCCTGGCGAGGTCGCTCCACACGTTGTGCATTTTGGCCGCTCTCATTTTTCCGCTCACGACCTGTGCATTTCGATCTATTGTGCTGAGGCTTCTACAGATTATCTGGCCGCCGTGACAATCTTATACCACCACCCTTGATTAGCTCGACCTTTCCGCCGTCTCTCTATCATGGTTACCACAGCAAATAGAATGACGCGGTCACGCGTCCGTAGATTAGAGACGATTTTTGACGATGTGGGTGCGCAGCACACTGCGACACCGCACACCCCGCAGCTGCCAGCTCCGGCCACCGCAGCTGCGAGGGAGGTTCTCGACAGATGTCAACAGCTTGCTCGCGACAACTTTGACAGAAAGGTTGCAAAAATCGTTGCCACGAAAATTCTCGGAGACAAATCAGACCGCTTCGCTGGTACGGAGTCCGACGCTGTCGACATTTTTTCACAGATCATGCATGAGCTTCGAGCACAGTTTCTTCTGCAGTCGCAGGCACTTGCTCCCCTCTTTGACCTGACTGACATGACTGTTGCGGCTAGGCATGAGGGCAACGAGTTGCTGCTCTCGGCTCTGCGACGTTTCTGGCTCGCCCTGGCTCGCCTGCTCGTGACTGGCTTGAGGCCTCTGGGTCTGACGTTCCTGGAGATGGCAAGCGCGCTGCCCTTGAGGTGGTGCGCATGCTCCAGGAACGCTCAGAACCCTTTGACTCTTTTGAGTCGCTGCTGGCGGTTCGCATCCCCAACAGCGAAGATCCTGACCGTGACATCCGTGAGTTCAATGGCCTGTTGCGGGACGTTCCCACAACTTGCCAGAGGACGCGGTGAAGCGGCAGTTTCTCAAGGCTCTCGGCAATGCGGCTCTATACCGTGACTTGGCTAATTCCTTGGCTCGGGCTGACCAGCGGCAGGGCGTGTCTCTTCTGACTATTCAGGCTCGTGTGCGGGAGCAGTTCCGCCACGGCCTGAAAGTCTCCGGCACCCCTATTTCGGCTCTGTCATTCGGCGATGGCGCGTCAGACCTAGCTGCGGCGTTGTCCAGTCTGCAGAGGCAGCTGGAGCGCATGCAGCAGGACATTCGTGACCTAAAGCGGCAGAAGCGGGAGGGGGCACCGCCTGCGGGCAAGCACCTTACCCGCTCTGCTGCTAAGCATCATCGTGCTGGTGTTAAGCCACTCGGCACCGCTCCTCCTGTCTCGTTTGACAAGAAGAGCGGTGCCTTCGTGCCTCACTGCAGAAATGCGGAGTGTGCACAAAGTGGTTTGAAGCACTGGCATGCTGAATGCCCCAACGGCGGTCCTCAGTCTGCCCACTACTGTGGTGCAGTTGAGGACTATGAGACTGACTGTCTGGCTGTTCGTTTCCAGCGTTTCTATGACGCTGGGGATGAACATGCCTTCGAGTCGCTCTGCACGATGGAGGGTCGCCCAGAGGTGGTCGAGCTGTCGGCACATTCTTTTGTGCCGGCTGAGCCCACGTCTCTGCGGCACTTTCAGGATGCGGCGGCTTCCGCTCAGGATGCGGCAGCTGACGAGGACGGCATGGCTCAGTTTGGTCTGGCCACGTTCCACTCGGGTGCACGGGGCTCGATTCCGCCACCGCCTGCGGTTCGGCATCCCTCTGCACTCGTGGCTGGTGGTGTGCCTGCGGCTCATGACCCGCCAATGGTTGTCCCTGGCTCTCTCGGCTTGCCTGGCTCTGTCCCGTCGCTCCAGCTTGGCGACTCTGCACCGGCTCCGCTGTTTGCTGGCATGAGGATTGAGACTTCTGACATTGGCTCTGAGGTCTCTGACAATGACCAAGGCTCTGACAGTGACTCTGACGGCGGGCAGCGGGTGGCTTTTGGCTCCTTCGGCACTCTTGGGCATGGCTCTGACTCTGACCTTACTGACGGGGGAGCATCGCCAGCAGCAGCTCCGGTGTACCGTCCGCGGGCTCCGCCGAGCTTTCTCCGGTGTGCATTAATGTCTTCGATGCTTTGTTGTTCTCTGCTGGCCAGCGCTACGGCATCTCTGGTTGCCGTGGGCGGTGGTGACAGGGGCCTGGTTGAGCCCGGAGTCACCGTCCGTCGGTCTACTGTACTGGGGATCTCTCTGCTTCGATTCCACCACTTGGTGCTGCAGACATCCGTGATTGGCCGCCGGATGATGGGGTTCTTCCGTGTTCCTCTTCAATGCTCAAACCGCCGTGGGATTCTGCTTGTTTCAGTTCTTCGGTTGCTTCACTTTCTGCTGTCGATCCACCTTGCCAACTTGGGTCTGGTGGTGCTCAATCTGTGACAGACAACTTACAATTCACTTCAGGATTCTTATTTACTTTGCATCCGACCGCTGAACTCAGCCCCGCTGACCGGCCTCAAAGTGGCTGAGTTTCTTGGCATTTATCCTGGCAGCTTGGTTAGCTTTAGCCCAGTAGTGGGATGACCGGGTCAAGACCCCGGCACCCAGCTAGAAGTGATCGGTTTCCACCGAAGTGAATGTTAGGTGTTTGTTTATTATCTCGTGGCTGTATATCCTGTACTGTACCTGCTTTGCTAGGTAGTCACACCCACGGGTGGTGTGCTGGACTTCGGGTTTAGTAGGCTTAGTTATTATGGGCTCTGACTAGCCCCTAGCCTGACCCTGCTTCCGTATCGTGTCCGTGACATCCTAGCACTGTACTGTACAGTAGTACAGTACAATAGTACAGTCTTGCTTCACTGTCTGGGTTTCCGAGAGCATAAAGCCTCGGCCAGACACTGTTTATGTGATTATCAGTTTGATTCCTAGCGAGCTTAGCCGGACAACGGATCTGTCTTCCTCGCAAGTGGTAGCTACCACCAGTAAATCCTTAGCTACCACTAGCCGTCTCGGCCGCCCTTAAGTATGGGGGACCCTTAAGTGTTAAGTCAGGGCCTGAGAGCTGAGACGCGACAAGTGAGTGATGGCAGATATATAGTTCGGCGGTAATATATATCTAACTGGTGAGATAAACCCTGAGTTAAGGGTTACGGAATCAGAACGGTAAAAGTGTGATAGATAAAAGAGAGGCATACATAAATACCTAACGGGTGTTTCCCGTCTACTGGTGACGGTCACCCAGCCTACCATAGGAAGTGACATGTGACAGTTTTGAGTGTCGCAGTGTCAAATCCAGCACACCACCTAGGGTGGTGAGCTGGTGACCGGAGCTAGTAGTGAAACGAAGCAACAAACTCCCTACTCAACTTCAGGAGGAAACTGTAGCACAACTGGGGGCCTGTACTCTTGGTCAGGGCGGTCCCAGTCCACAGCAAAAATTGTCAGATACTGCTGTTAGGTGCCAAAACCCTAAACACAGCTCAAATTCAGAGAGCTCTTCTGCACATCTAGGAAGCTACACTATAGCTAATCTCTAGGCAGGCACGGTGTGATCAATCTCAGCCACTAGAGGTCTTCGGAGCTGGCGGTCCGGCTCGGAGCAGCGTGAGGGTGAAGTAGTTGCCGGCCTCCGGGGCCGGTGGTGAATCATTCGTAGAAGAAATTGTTGAATCCTCGATCACAGCCGCATGGTCACCCGAGCTCGGCTCCTCGTCATCGGACGAGTACGGCGGTGGCGGGTAAGGCGGTGACGGCGGAACATAATCAGGGTCGGGGTCATACAGCCATGGTGGCCGCGGGACATTGCGGAGAGTGTGGAATCCCTGCCGCAGCTCCCGATACCGCGTTTGTCGATGTGGCGGGATAGCAGTCGTGCCCGCACCACCCACCGCGTCGCCAAGATCGTTACGAACCATCGCAGCTGGCGAAGTCTCCGCAGCCGGGACTGCCGAGGCAGTCCACGTAGCACCACCGACCGGTGGATCCGTGCATGCGCGCGCACCGGCACCACCGACATCGGCAACGGTGTGCGGCGCGGCGGTGGCACAAATTACAAATAGTGCACACACCAAGAATGAAGTGAGAAGAGACCTCCCGAAGCCCGGAATGGCGTTCCCACAGCCGTACCGTGGCCGCGGCGGTGCCACCGAGGCATCCTCGTCGTCATCGTCGCTCGCGGCGTAGGTCGCGGGCTTGTAGTCTTTCACGCGCTCCGGTGTCTCAACCGCAGAGAGCAAGTTCATGCCCGCGGCCGGCTCGTCGGGCGCCTCCAATGCAACCCCCGTGCTCTCAATGAAATCGGCAAACGTGCGGGTGACGGGAGGGCAGAAGGGGTTCGGCGGACCGGTCCATTCCTCCTCGGACTCAACCGACGCGGGCGGGGAGTGCGCGGTCGGCTCCGACACCACCGGCAAGTCGGCAGTGAAGGTGTTGATGTTGAATGTTGAAGCCCCAGCCGCGTGTGCCATCTCAGAGAACTCGGTGACGGCGGACACGAGGACCTCACCGTCCTCCTCGCAGAACGAGCACGCGGAAAGATCGGTGAAGACCTCCGGCTTCCCGCCCGCAAGCATACAGAGGGCATCGAATTCCACGGGGTCGCCGTGGTCGATGGCGTGTTGGAACTTCGCGGCCAGCACGGAGTTCTCGGCCTCCTCGGCGAAGGCGAAGGCCGAGAGTCCGGTCCTGCCCCCGTTCGGGCAGTCCCGATGCCAATGCCGCGCCTTCCCCTTAGCGCACACTTGATTTTGGCAGTACGGGATGGTCGCACCGGTGTCTCGGTGGAAGGCCACCTTCCTTGAGACGGATTGAGACCAATTCCCCCCTTTGGGGAGGGGCGAGGCCGCGAAACGGGTCTTGACGCGGCGGTCCGGCTTGTCCGCGCGAGGGGTAAATCCCCGTGGGGACGGCTCGGACTCGGCGGTGTCGAGGAATGCGGCCAATTGACGCTTCAAGTCGAGGACCATCGTCCTCAAGTCCGCGAGCTCGCCGGGTCCACCGGAGTCACCGGCGGCCCCCTCCATGAAATGCGTGCCGTGAGAGTAGCGGTGTGCGGACGCCGTGGCGGTGCCCGCCCGCACGCGCTCGGAGTAGCATTCACGCACCCATTGTTGAATCGTGAGGAGGTCGTGAGCGGCTCGTTGATCGTGGAGAAGCAATCGTGACACCACCGGCTGGTAGAAGACGGTGTCGAGGGACTTGATGAACAGCGCCTTCACGTCCTCATCTTGGAGCGTTGCCTGCGTCCTCGCAGCCTTCAGAGCGGCGTTGAAGTCGCCGATTTTGTCATGCGGGTCCACGCCCGCAGAGATGCGGATGCTCAACATGTCCGCTTGACCCTGAAAGGGGTCACCCGCCGGGATCATGCGGCGGGCAAACTCAAGCAGCACCCGCTTACCGTCGCTCGGGAAGTTGGAGTGCGAGGAGTCGGTGGAGTCCATCCAGTCAGCTGCGGGTGACGTGGGGTCAACCATGAGCTCAAGCGCGGAGAACAACAAGCCGTTGGCCTCCACGCGGACGGGAAGGGTAGCATTGTCCAGCAGGAAAAGGGGTGCAAACCCAACGTCCTCCGTGACAAATGCCGTCTGCAGCGCAAAGACCATCCTGGCGAAGAGTGCGGACGCGTGGCACTCAGTCCCTGAAAATCGCCCGTTCTTGTCCTCGAACAACTTCTGACGAACGGACTTGGAGACCTTCATGTCGAAGTGTTCCCGCTGAAGTGTACGCACCGAGGCTAGGAACGCAGCACCTGCTGAATTGGCAGCCGGCTGAGCTGCCGGCGGTGTGGCTGGAGTGTTGGCGTGTCTCGCAGCTGCTGAATCAAAAATCGTGGCTAGTGCGCGTCGGCGATTCGCCATGCTAGCGGTGGCTCGAGTAGAAGCAACCATAGTGAGAAGGACTGAAGGGGCGGAGTGAGGCAATGAAACGTGAGATGTGCGGCAGTTTTGGGCGGCCAAGAAACGCGCGGGTCGCCGATACGGCAGCCGTGAGAGATCAAATAATTCCGGGAAGTCGTGTGGTAGCGGCGGCCAATACGCAACGGTGTGGGACCCAACCAGAAAACGTAAACCAGTCCAACGTTAAGCCCCGTAGAAAATCGTTCTCCAACCGGTGCGGCGTGCCGTAAATCAACCCATAAAATTTAGGCCATACCCGTGACTGCCGGCACTCTCACGCGCGGAGCGCCTCACTCCATCCCAGGCGTCCGAGCTCAGCCACTCATGGTGGCAATCTCGCAGTGGCTAAACAAAGCGCAAGTGGGGCCAAACCTGGCAGATATATAGTTCGGCGGTAATATATATCTAACTGGTGAGATAAACCCTGAGTTAAGGGTTACGGAATCAGAACGGTAAAAGTGTGATAGATAAAAGAGAGGCATACATAAATACCGAACGGGTGTTTCCCGTCTACTGGTGACGGTCACCCAGCCTACCATAGGAAGTGACATGTGACAGTTTTGAGTGTCACAGTGTCAAATCCAGCGCAAGTGACCCTCACCGGCCCACATTCAGAATGTGGGTCAGCTCTAAACGCCGCCTACAATACTGTTTTCCAACTGTCCAAGACGTGCTTTCAGAAACTCCGAACGTCCGAAGCTCACATCACACACTGCGTGCTATTGCATCTTAAGGGCAGTAGCCACTTGGGAGAAGGTGACACCTTTACCAACCTTGCCGATTTGGTGCGCGCAGCTACCGCAACTCCTCGTGCAAGTCCATTTCGTCGTCATCGGAGTCGTCGGACTCCGCGACGGCGAGTCCGTAGGCTTTGTGTCCGCCGTCACCGAATACACGGACATCGCGAGGAACGCTGATACTGCCGCCCTAAACGTCAACACCTTCACCGCCGACATGGCGGTGGTGTCCGCGGCGGCTAAGCCTTCGGCCGCCGCATCTGTGAGCTCCGGGGAGGAGTGGACGGGTCCGCCCGACTCGCACCCTTTCATGCCGCCACCCGTCACTCGTACTTTCGCAGATTTTATCGGCAGTACGGGCTTCACGGTGGAGGCACCCGACCCCGAGCCGCATGTTGGCATGCACATGTTGTCCGCCGTCGATCAACACGCGGACAGCAACGACTACGCCACCGACGACACAGACGACGATGGGACATCGCGCATACTCAGCTGCCGACCAGGCTCGGTTGTGGGATGCCCGTCCCTGGCTTCGGCCGCTCTTTTCTCACGACATAATTTGTGTGTGCACTGTTCATTGTGCGTGCCGCTGCCGCACCACTCACCGCCTCCTGTGTCGGTGGTGCTGGTGAACACATGTGCACGGCTCCACCAGTCGGTGGTGCTGGATGGGCTGCCACGGCAGACACAATGCCGACGACTCTGCCGCCTGTCGGATCTCCAATCGAGCGGGGACCCCTTGGAGAGTTATCACCTGATGCGATCCCGCCGAGGCGACAGGATTTCAGGACATCGCGCATTACAGGATTTCTGGCTCGCGCCGTGGGCTGGGTACATCCCAAATCACCCGCCCTCTCCGCCTCTCTCAGATGCACCGCCGTCACCTGACTATCCACCAAGACCGACCACGGACGAGGAGGACGGAGACGAGCCATCTTCAATCGACATGCCGACATCGACCACGATCCGTCAATTTCTTCCACGAATGATTCACCGTCAACACCGAGACCTCCGCTGCTCGGCACCGTGACTCTGCTTCGTGCTGACCGTGTTGTACGGCCAGATACTAGTGGCTGAGTAGTTTGATTGGCCGTGCCTGCCTATGATTTGACTTCCATGCCTTTCCTAGATGTGCAGAAGGGCTTCAAGTTGAGCTATGTTTAGGGTTTTAGGAACTAACTAAATCTGCACAACGGACTTGCTATTGCTAACTG